>BLSH010130064.1:15938-28301 GCA_018402905.1 Glandirana rugosa | reverse complement strand
CCCCCTTTTTTTGGGGTCCACTAATAGGTTTGAGTAGAAACCGTGAAACCTCTCCAACTGAGGTACTGGCATGATTACCCCCTGGTCGGAGAGTGCCTGAACAGCCCTTAAGAGGGCCTCCCGGCGCCCCTGAGGGAGTCTCAAGTTCGATGGGAAGAACCTGTCTGGGGGTAGAGTGCTGAACCCTATTCTGTACCCGGAGGACACCACTTCCTGCACCCAAGGGTTGGAAATGTGGGCAGTCCATCTGTCTGCGAACCCCATGGGGGCTCATGCAGAGGAAGGCTTGTCCTCTGTCTTTTCGTTCTTGCGTTGCCAGGGTCGTTTACCACCCCTGCGGCAGGCTTGCTGGGCCTAAGTAGAGCAGGGGGGTTATATGGGAGAGAGAGGACGGCCTCCTGGGAGGGGCCAGCTTGCTTTCTTTCTATTTGCCTAGTAGGATGTGCATATAACCCACTTGTCAATGAGGGCTGCGTCTGTCAGTGAACGTAAGAAAAAGGATCCATAGCTGTCAAATACACCCGCAAAGCCCTCACCACGTCCAAGGAATGCAGAAAAATCTCCATAGGATGAGACGGGCGCGCACACAAGGAAGGGAGGACAATGTCCTCATTGATGTGAAAAGAGGGAATCACCTTCGGTAGAAACGAAGAAGACGGACACAGCAGCGCCTTATCCTTATGTAGGGCCAAATATGGAGATCTACACGACAAAGCCGCCAATTCAGACACCCGCCTAGCGGATGTAATGGCCACCAAAAAAGCCACCTTTTGAGACAGCAATCGTAAGGGAATATCCCTGATCTTCTCATATGGCGGTTTATGCAGCACAGAAAGCACTAAGTTCAAATCCCACGGTGCCAGGGGCGACCGTACCTGAGGAGCCACTTGACGTACACCCTGTACAAATGTACGGATCAAAGAATGCATAGCTAAAGGACGCTGAAAAAGAATCGCCAGAGCAGAAATCTGACCTTTGAGTGTACTCAATGCCAACTTTTGATCCAGTCCTTGCTGGAGAAAAGCCAGCACCCGAGTTACCGAAAAAGAACAGGGGTTCCAACCCCCGCCTCGCACCAGGCAATATAGGCTTTCCAGGTGCGATGATAAATCTTGCGCGAAGTGCAGGATGGGTCCCTGTGACAGCAGATCTTCGCGAAGCGGGGGCCGCCAGGAAACATCTGTTACCATCTGCACCACATCGGCTTACCAAGGGCGCCAAGGCCAATCCGGAGCCACCAGAATTGTCGGGATTCCCTCCACTTCTATCCTGCGCAGCAGCCACGGTAGAAGTTTGAGAGGAGGAAAGGCGTAAAGAAGCCCGTACCGGGACCATGGGGCCACCAGGGCGTCCATGGCTACCGCCAACGGATCCCTTGTCCTGCACACAAAGGTCTGCACTTTGTGATTGAATCTGGACGCCAGGAGATCCTCATCTGGCGTGCCCCACCTTTCGCAAATCTGGCAAAACACCTCTGGATGCAGGGACCATTCTCCCTGGTCCAGCGTTTGGCGAATGAGAAAGTCCGCCTTCCAATTTTCTACGCCCGGAATGTAGATGGCGGAGATTGCTGGCACGTGCAGTTCTGCCCACCTCAGAATGGTTCAGATGGTTCACGTACGCCACCGCTGTGGCGTTGTCTGACTGAACCCGAACCAGGAGGCCGCGCAGTCTTGGCGACCAGTGGGAGAGGCAGAGCCTGATCAGCCCCAACACATTGATCAGAAGGCAACATTCCTGCGTCGACCAACGGCCCTGAACTGACAGTTGCCCCAGGACTCCTCCCCAGCCCAATAGGCTGGCGTCCGTCGTGACTACCGACCACTCCAGGGGAAGGAATGTGTCAGCAACTGGTGTGACCAGAAATGTGTGAACTGCACAGAGAATACCAGACACAACGTAAAGTGAATAAAGTGATTTATTAAAAGAAAGGTAAATGGTGATCAAAACGCACATCCAATATAACAAACCGTGAAATGTAACTAAATAACAAAAAGTAGTGAACTGCCTAAATAGGTAAAGGGGAATGTCCAAACCGTAAACGAAGCCAGGCCAGGGTCATACACGGGAGATCAGCAGAGGGGGCAGGGAGCAGGACAGGACAGGCACAGGGAGCAGATGCTGGAGAACACGGGGGGAAAATCAGGCTGCAGACAGGGGTCCCAGAGCGGATACAGGATACAGGATACAGGATTTCCGGATTGCAGGCTACAGGATTCAGAGGCACATGGAGACAAAACACCAAGGCATCATGCATATGGCAGTCAGGGTTTAAATATCCTTCCTGTAACGAGCATCAGGTGGTGACTCATGGGCCTCTGATTGCTGGGGGACACTCGCTGGTGGATACTGGTATTGCAGCCAAAGAATCCCCGAGCCGCAGCGCCACCCGCTGGAGGGACTATTCCTGACAGAATGACTTCCCCAAAGTCAGTGCCGGGGCCCGAAGCCACCAGGTCAACGACCCCCTGGTCTGATGATCCAACCGGATCAGCTGATCCAGAGACAAGTGAGACTTGTCCCACTGCAGCAGAATCGCTCGCTGCAGGAGCCGGGTGTGACTCTGGGCGTACGGTATCGCCTCGAAAGCCGAGACCATGAGCCCCAACACCCGCATACAAAACCGTAAGGAGGACCACCAACGTGACAGCAGGGTTCACACCGCTGCTTGCAGGGTCAACAACTTGGAGGTAGAAATACCTTCGCCTGCTCCATGTCCAATATCAAGCCCAGATATTCTAGGCGATAGGACAGGGTTAATGTTGACTTCTGTAGGTTGATCAGCCAACCGAAGTCCCTCAGTGAGGTCAGGGTGATAGCAACATTGTCCTCCAGAGCCGGAGCCGACTCCGCTCGCAGGAGTAGATAGTCTAGGTATGCTACCAAAGCAATGCCTCTCTGTCTCAGCAGAGCCAGCACCGGAGCCAGTATCTTGGTGAAGACCCGTGGGGCCGAGGCCAGACCGAAGGGAAGAGCCACAAATTGATAATGGAGATCCCCTAAAGCAAAGCGCAGGAAGCGCTGGTGCCGGACTGAAATGGGAACGTGAAGATAAGCGTCCCTGATATCCAGAGATGCCAGAAAATCCCCCTGGTGTAGGGCGGCCACGTCCGAACGGACTGACTCCATCCTGAATTTTCGCGCCTTCACAAAGTGATTGAGCTCTTTCAAGTCCACAACCGGCCTGACCCCCCCCTTCTTTGGCACCACAGAGAGGTTCGAGTAGAAGCCGCGGAATCTTTCCGACGGGGGACTGGCACAATTACCCCCTGTTCGAACAGCGTCTGGACAGCCTCTAGCAGAGCTTGCCGACACCCCGGAGGGAGTCTTAAATTTGATGGAAAGAACCTGTCCGGGGGCAGAGTACTGAACTCTATCTTGTACCCGGAGGACACCACCTCCCATACCCACCGGTCGGAGATGCGAGCGGTCCACCGGTCCGTGAACCCCAGAAGCCGGCCCCCCACCCGAGAGTTGGGCGGGGGCAACCCATCATGCCGTGCAGGACTTTTCCTCCGTCTTCTCGGACTTGCGCTGCCAGGGCCGCTTACCAGCCCCAGAGGCAGCCTTGCCGGGCCGGGAGCCCTTGCCCGCAGAACTGGGTGCACGAAAAAAACGCTTCTGGCCAGAGGACGAAGGCCCCTGCTTACGGCGATATTTTCGCCGCTTGGGTTCCGGGAGGAATGTACTCTTCCCCCTCATGAAATCCTTAATGATTTCATCCAACTGGGCCCCAAAAAGCCGACCACCCTGAAAAGGCAGGTCTGTGAGGCCCTTCTTAGACACGTGGTCACCCGACCAGCACCGCAGCCACAGCAGTAGTCTAACAATGATCGCAAAAACAGACATTTTCGATGGCATAGGAACTAAGTCCAGTGCTGCGTCACAGAGGTAACGAAGCCCCTGCACCAGGTGGTCTGCTCGCTGCAACGATTCAAGTGAATCCCCGCAGCCCAGATAATTACGCCACTCCATCGCACACTCCGTGAGCGATTGTGCCACCATGACCGACGCCAAGACCGGCCTCATGGCTAACCCCGCCACCAAGAAAAGCGCCTTTGACACTGCTTCCGTCAGTCTATGGGCCGGGTCCCTAAAAGAGGGAGACCCTTCCATGGGAATGGTTATCGTCTTATTCAGGCGGGCCACCGGCGGGTCCACCGTGGGGGACGTCCATTTCTGTAACAGGCTGTCCTCAAAAGGATAGCGCACAGAAAAACGTTTTGGCAGGGTGAAGGAATTTAGCGGACGCTGCCATTCCTTATAGACAAACTGTTCAAAATACTGGACATAGGGAAACACCTTGGGAGCACGAGATGGCTTCTGGGACCCAAAGGTGTAGGCAGTCACTTTTGACTCCCCAGCCTGGTCCAGCCGCAGAGAATTACGAGCGGCCATGACCAGGGAGCCCACCAGTGCCTTTTCGCGCGCCGAGGCCCCCTGGTCCTCTTCACCATCCGATGGCTCCAGCTCCCCGTCCGAGAGCTCCACGGGGGTCCCTGTGACCACAGAGCCTACTTCCGGCTCCGATTCCTTCCATAAAGATGGAGGTGGGGGCGGACGCTTTTTGGGCACCCCCCTACCACGGCTCGGTTCCCCCCGGGCGGAAAATTCCTCCAAAATTGAAGTCAGTTGGTCTAGGGGAACCAGAGGTCCCAGCGCAGCTCGAGCTTCAGCGGACCCCTCCGGAGAAACAGCTGCCGGTTCGGCCGCCATTGCGCCACCACCGGGACACTTATGAGGCCTACCAGCCATAACACCCCCATGGCACTGAGGGACAAGTGCAGGCTGAGCGAGCAGGTGCGGGCTGTGCGATCCAGCGAGCAGGCGGGGCGGGAGAAAAAGGTAGGAAAGACACCCGGGTCACCACCACCGGAACGGGCACCACTAGCCGAACCCCAAGGGGGGGAGGGGGGTGTCACTCACCCTTCCAGACGAGCTGCAGCCCGGTCACTCGGTCGCAGGTGAGACATTAAACCCACCGGCCCCCCACACGGAGCGAGCCGCTACAGCTAAGGGCGCTCGCAGCCATTGGCCATGCTGGGGAGATGTCAGGATTCAAGATATCCGCATATCCCCTAGCCGGCTACTTGATTGCAGTCTTCACCAGAAGGCTTGAGCAAAAAGAAACAGAAAAAAATGGGGAACCGCAGATCCCAGCAGGGAACCAGGTCTAACTCCTTGCACTAGGCAGAAAAAAACTGATATGTTATGCAGGGCTGAGGGTTTATATGGTGAATGAGGACCGCCCCCTGGGAGGGGCCAGCTTTGCTTTTCTGAACTTCGTTCTGCCTAGTCTACTCCTGGTAAAAGGTGCATAAACCCACGTGTCATGAATAAGAGGCTGCGTCTGTCAATGAACGTAAGAGAAATCATTTTTTTGGATAGCATCGGGAAGGGTTAACGCCCCTGTACCTTTTGTTTTGCTGTCTGTGTACCTGTTCAAAAGACTTCACCTCACTATCTATCCCTGTGGCCAGAGACGGCTGGTGCTCAATTTTTGAGGGGGCGGCAAACAAACCTACCCCCCTCACTTGCACTAACGCCCCCCCAATCCCGCAGGAGAGATGGATGGCAGTGATCAGTGGCCTTACCTTAGGAGGCCGATGTTGCTCCTCGCTCCAGCTTGCAGTGGGAAAAGTCAGGCCGTTACTTCTCATCCCGGCCAAACAGGGGAGGAGTGGGTCTCAGGACCAGGTTCCTGATTGGCCGGGAGGAAAAGCAGGAAGACATTAGCAAATATTAATTTGCCATGCTTCCGGCGTTCTGCATGTAGATTAGAGGCCGGGCGCATGGATTAGTGAGGGCGGCACCCCTAATGGCACGGCCGCCACTGACTGTGACAATTAGATTTGAAAAAATTTGGGTTGTTGTGGAAACAAGGATTGGTGATAAAGCTTCAGTGGAGAGGCCTTTCTCCCATGAGATCTCTTACAGGAGTGAATTTTCCTTCCTAGGGGTAGATTTCCTCTCACTTCCTGTTGTGTCCCTCTGTTTGTAAGTAAAAGTCATATGTAAGTCAGATATTTGTAACTTGGGGACTGCCTGTACAGGAGACGGTCACAGACTGCAGACATACTACAGAAGATGGTCAGAGACTGCAGATGGGATACAAGAGATGGTCAGAGACTGCAGACATGGTACAAGAGATGGTCAGAGACTGCAGACATGATACAAGAGAAAGTCAGAGACTGCAGACATGATACAAGAGATGGTCAGAGACTGCAGACATCCTACAGGAGATGGTCAGAGACTGCATATAGGATACAAGAGATGGTCAGAGACTGCTGACATAGTACAGGAGACCAAACATGCTATAGGAGTTGTTGGAGACTGGGGACATGCTTTAGGAGACAGTCATACATGGGAGATATGCGACACTATCAGACCACAACAATCGCAATCCCAACATAAAACTAATCATCTCTGCACCATCCATCACACAGGCTCAAAATACACTCTCCAGGAAACCGATCAGACATGATATCCTCCTAGGACTGGAGATCCGTACTGAGGAGGGAATTTTGGCAGCGCCTCTGGGAGGGTAAATTTAGGAAGCATTCTCTTCACCCAACTCACAGATTTCTCTAAACCTATTTATAGAAATCTTGAAGAAGAGAGAAAGCAGAGTGATAAGGCTGCATACCGACATTCACCCCCCGAAATGCTGACATCTTCCCACATCATATCTGGACGATATCAGTATGTGACCACAGGCCTAGGACCATCCTGAGACTAAAGAAAAAAGGCTTTGGTCATCCAGCTCTATGGATCCAGCCAGTCCTACCAGGAACTATAACCAGAGTATCACACTGGGTCATTTACCACCTTACTTGGGCACCAGCCGTACACATTTGGGTTACTGATTTTGCTGAAAGGGAATTTTGGATTGGCTACTTTGGACTATTGCATTTTAATCTATAGCTTCATACCAGATTTACAATTTGTACATTTACAGATGTCATGAAGCAGGGATGTCCAGAGACCAAGGACGCAGCACACGGGATGTCCAGAGACCATAAACATGGCACATGGGATGGCCAGAGACCATGAACGCAGGACACGGGGCGGTCAGAGACCATGGACGCGGCACAAGAGATGTCCAGAAACCATGGATGTGGCACACGGGACGGTCAGAGACCATTGACGCGGCACAAGAGATGTCCAGGGACCATGGATGCGGCACACGGGACGACCAGAGACCATGGACGCGGCACAAGAGATGCCCAGGGACCATGGATGCGGCACACGGGACGACCAGAGACCATGGAAGCAGCACAAGAGATATCCAGCGACAATGGACACGATACACAGGACGGTCAGAGACCATGGACACGGCACAAGAGATCTTCAGAGACCATGGATGTGGCACATGGGATGGCCAGAGAACATGGCATTTGTTAAAGAGGAACTTTATTCCTCTTTAGGTCTGGCCCCACCCTCCAAATGCACCAATTAAAGTCAATATGACTGCACCACAACTGTTTTGAACACAGCTATGACAGTTGCAGAGTGGTAGATCAATGTAAAATCCCCCATGGAATAGAAAAAATAGGTGCTCATAAGGCGGCCATATCACTTCCTGTCCCCATGTAAAGCGCAATCTGAAAAGAGATCCACTGCGAACATCAGTGCGAAATAAAAAATTCAGCCACTATGTGACCATTCACACAGGGGCGACTTGCGCTTCGACTTGTCACCTCAAGTCGATTGACATTTGAAATCCCATTGAAATGAATGGGAGCCGTCTTAATGTACACTACTGAAGTTGAAACGACTTCAGAAAAAGGTTCCTGTACTACTTCATGGCGACTTCTATCTGACTTGTGCTCATAGAATTGAAAAGAAGTCGCCTCCAAGTCGGATCCCCTATCTAAGTGGAAGCGACTTTACAGTGAAAAGAAAATAATTTATCCGGGGCAACTCCCTCCCTCCTCTGGCAAATTTGCCTGGCATGAAGTTGCGCTGAAATCGCCTAGCAAAGGTGTGCTGAAGTCGGGTCGCCCCTGTATGAATGCAGCCTACATCTAAGGGCTGGTAAACCGCAACCGCCATTCCTTCAAAGCCCCGTGCCGTGAATGGCATGCGTGGGAGTGACGCGGAGTCTGTGAACCCAGGCGCAAGACGGGTGAAGTTACTCAGCGCTGGAAGAGCTTTGTTTTCAGGCAAGTTTAACACATTTTAGCACATTATGCCTTTAACTTGCAGGTCCAAAAAAACACTAACCACTTGCCGACCCCCAACCGCAGGTTGACGGCGACAAGGTGGTTCGATATCGCAAACCGCCGTCATACACGATCGTGCACTGTAAGCGCGCGCGCTGTGTCCGGGGGGGGGCCAGGAAGCGGGTGCGGCGGAATCGATCTCCGCCGGATACCCGCGATGCCCCCCAGAGTAAAAGAACGGAGGTCCGTGTATGTAAACACGGATCTCCGTTCTGTGAGAGGGGGAAGGGCTGTGATCACAGCCTTCCTCTATATGGAAGCTGTGATCGCTCCCCTTCCCCTGCTAGGGCAGCCCACATAGTAAGAACACGCCCAGGGAACACAGTTAATTAACACTTAGAGCACCCCCTCCAGGTTAACCCCTTCACTGCCAATGGCATTTACACAGTAATCAGTGCATTTTTATAGCACTGATCGCTGTATAAATGCGAATGGTCCAAAAAAACGTGTCAAAATGGTCCGACATGTCCACCCCAATATCGCAGTACCGCTAAAAATCGCAGATCGCCGCCATTGTAAAAAAAAAAAAAATAAATAAAAACCCCAAAAATGAATTCTCATCATCCGTAAATGCGGCAACTTTTGCGCAAACCAATCAATAAACGGCGATTGCGATTTTTTTTTATCACAAATATGAGGAAGGATATAAAATCGGCCAAAACCGTTGAAAAAAAATGTCTTTTTATATTTTTTTTTGGCTTTGTATTTTAGCAAAAAGTAAGAAATTTGTTTTTTTTTTGCAAAATTGTCGCTCTTCTTTTGTTTATAGCGGCGATCAGAAATGACGCAGCGGTGAGTCAAGTCGATTGACATTTGAAATCCCATTGAAATGAATGGGAGCCGTCTTAATGTGCACTACTGAAGTTGGAGCGACTTCAGAAAAAGATTCCTGTACTACTTCAAGGCGACTTCTATCTGACTTGTGCTCATAGAATTGAAAAGAAGTCACCTCCAAGTCGGATCCCCCATCTAAATAGAAGCGACTTTACAGTGAAAAGAAAATATTTATCCAGGGCAACTCCCTCCCTCCTCTGGCAAATTTGCCTGGCATGAAGTTGCGCTGAAATCGCCTAGCAAAGGTGTGAATGAATGCAGCCTACATCTAAGGGCTGGTAAACCGCAACCGCCTTCAGAGCCCCGTGCCGTGAATGGCATGCGTGGGAGTGATGCGGAGTCTGTGAACCCAGTCGCAAGACAGGTGAAGTTACTCAGCGCTGGAAGAGCTTAGTTTTCAGGCAAGTTTAACACATTTTAGCACATTATGGCTTTACCTTGCAGGTCCAAAAAAACACTTTAACCACTTGCTGACCGCCAACCGCAGGTTGACGTCGACAAGGTGGTTCGATATTGCAAACCGCCGTCGTACGACGGCGGCTGCAAGATCGTGCACTGTGAGCACGCGCCGCTGGAGGCGCGCTCGCTCACTGTGTCCGGAGGGGGGGGCCAGGAAGCGGGTGCGGCGGACTCGATCTCCGCCGGCTACCCGCGATGCCCCCCCCGGAGTGAAAGAACGGAGGTCCGTGTATGTAAACACGGATCTCCGTTCTGTGAGAGGAGGAAGGGCTGTGATCACAGCCTTCCTCTACATGGAAGCTGTGATCGCTCCCCTTCCCCTGCTAGGGCAGCCCACACACAGTTAGAACACGCCCAGGGAACACAGTTAACCCTTAGAGCGCCCCCTCCAGGTTAACCCCTTCACTGCCAATGGCATTTACACAGTAATCAGTGCATTCTTATAGCACTGATCGCTGTATAAATGCCAATGGTCCAAAAAAAATGTCAAAATGGTCCGACATGTCCGCCCCAATATCGCCGTACCGCTAAAAATCGCAGATCGCCGCCATTACTTGTAAAAAAAAAAATAAAAAAATAAAAACCTCAAGAATGAATTCTCATCATCTGTAAATGCGGCAACTTTTGCGCAAACCAAACAATAAACGCCGATTGCGATTTTTTTTTATCACAAATATGAGGAAGAATATAAAATCGGCCAAAACCGTTGAAAAAAAATTTTTTTATATTTTTTTTTTTGATTTGTATTTTAGCAAAAAGTAAGAAATTTGGGTTTTTTTGCAAAATTGTCGCTCTTCTTTTGTTTATAGCGGCGATCAGAAATGACGCAGCGGTGATCAAATACTACCAAAAGAAAGCTCTATTTGTGGGAAAAAAAAGGACGTCGCACAACCGTGCAATTGTCAGTTAAAGCAACGCAGTGCCGAATCGCAAAAAGTGCTCTGGTCCTAAAGTGTGAAATCCTTCCGGGGCTGAAGTGGTTAAAGATGTAAGTTTTAGTTGTACTATATTAGACATCTACCCTTAACGATTAAGGGGGTACTACTCTGCACCACAAACCAAAAACACTGTTTAAATTAAGTTTTAATATTTAACGTAACCCCCCCCCCCCATCCATTCAAGTCTCCATGTTTTAATTTGCTGAGAAAGAACTTTGAAAAACACCCCCTAGCAATTTTGGCCTTGGTCATCTTGATTAAGGGCAGATGATTCATGTAGCATTTATTGCTTTATTATTATATAATTTGCCTAGACAAGAAACCATGAAGTAACTAAAGAAACGTACGTAAAAAAATATAATATACCTTCCTCTCTATTCACTAATGCGAGCAGCATAAGGATTAACCAATCGCCGACCGCCCACCGTGGCTTGGCAGCGGCAACTTGGCTCGTTATTGTGAAACGCCGTCACCTGACAGCGGGCGCGAGAACGAGTATTGTGAGTGCACTTGAGCGCTCACTGTGTTCCGGGGGGGGGGGGGCAGGGAGAGGGTACGGCAGAATTGATGTCCCCCGGTTACCCACGATTACCCCCCCGGAGCGACAGAACGGAGGTCTGTGTATGTAAACAGGGATCTCCGTTCTGACAGAGGGGGAAGGGCTGTGATCACAGGCTTCCTGTATATGGGAGCCGTGATCACTCCCCTCCCCCTGCCAGCCCAGCCCCCATACAGTTAGAACACACTGAGGGAACACAGTTAACCCTTAGAGTGCCCCCTGCAGGTTAACCACTTACACAGTAATCAATGCATTTTCATAGCACTGATCGCTGTATAAATGCCAATGGTCCCAAAAAAGTGTCAAAATGGTCCGACATGTCCGCTGCAATATTTTTTTAAGAAAAATAAAAAAAAAAAAATCGCAGATCGCCGCCACTACTAGTAAAATATATAAAAAAATAAAATAAAAACCCCATAAATGAATTCTTATCATTCGAAGACGTGGCAACTTTTGCGCAAACCAATCAAACGCTGATTGCGATTTTTCTTTACCAAAAATATGAGGAAGAATATAAAATGGGTCAAAATCGATGAAAAAAAATTTTTTTTATAATTTTTTTTTTGGATATGTATTTTAGCAAAAAGTAAGACATTGTTTTATTTGCAAAATTGTCACTCTTCTCTGGTTTACAGCGGTGATCAGAAATGACGCAGAGGTGACCAAATACCACCAAAAGAAAGCTCTATTTGTGGGGAAAAAGGACGCAAATTTTGTTTGGGTACAACGTTGCACGACCGAACAATTGTCAGTTAAAGCGACGCAGTGCCGAATCGCAAAAAGTACTCTGGTCCTAAACTGGGAAATCCTTCCGGGGCTGAAGTGGTTAAAAATAGTCAAATTGCACATTAATGCCTCTATATATAATATAGATATATATTATGTATATTATGTATATTTATATATATATATATATATATATATATATATATATATATATATATATATAAATAGGTGGTGTAGTAACCGTCAGTGATCCTCATATAGGTGGGAACTGACGTTGTAAATTGTCGAAAATTTTTCATCTGCAAAGGTCGTGAAAAAGTAGTCCGTAAGATTTTATATTTCCGTTATATATATAACACACACACATATACATATATATATATATATATATATATATATATATATATATATATATATATATATACATATACACACACACAATATATATATTGCCTTTATATTTTAGAATGCCTGATGAAAAAGTGCTGGAAACGTCTACTTTTTAAAAGCTGTTAAATGTTGCAGTCAAGGGTGGATATACTCCTAGTGACTGCCAATGATGTGGTGGATAAAGAGGGACCACTCCCAGGATGCACCACTTCAGACATTAATTACCTGATTC
>BLSH010130020.1:384489-404506 GCA_018402905.1 Glandirana rugosa | reverse complement strand
TGATCAATTTTCAATGATTGGCACCATAGTTTGTAGACTCTATAACTTTCACAAGGACCAAATAATATATACTGATTTGGGTTATTTTTACCAAAGATAGGTAGCAGTATAAATTTTGGCCAAAATTTATGAAGAAAAATTACTAATTTGCTAATTTTTTTTACAGAAATAAAGAAAAAAGCATTTTTTCACAAAATTTTCAATCATTTTTTATTTATAGCACAAAAATTAAAAAACCCAGCGGTTAATAAATACCACCAAAAGAAAGCTCTATTTGTGTGAAAAAAAGGACGCAAATTTCATATGGGTACCGTGTTGCATGACTGAGTAATTGTCATTCAAAGTGTGATAGCGCTGAAAGCTGAAAAATGGCCTGGACAGGAAGGGGGTTTTCGTGCCAGGTACTGTTGTGGTTAAAATTAGGGGGATACCAGAGTCCAATCCTTCTGCAGAGCTCCCTGCCTACTTGCAGCACCTCTTCATGTCCTCAATATCTTCGCTCACAGATTTAGATCTCATGATCAATCGGGCGCATAGAATTTTCAAACCATGCCATGTCCCTGAGGACAAGCCATGAGACGTCCTAGCTTGCTGATCTATGCTGATATAGCCATATGCTCCTTTTAGAATGGCTTGTAGTAGTGGTTCTCTTTATAGCTGCCCTCAATCACACCATATTTCACACATCTGTAGACACTGACCAGGCCTGGTCTTGTTTTTGTTGTTTTATTTAGGGAAAATAACTTGGATGGGAATAAGGGGTGACTGTGAGATGCCCAAAAGAATTATAGTACACAAACTCTATATACACTCCTGTATATGCGCACTTCCACTGCAGACTGTCCCTCTGCAGACTGTTACACCTCACAACTCTCCAGCACTCAATTTGCTGACTGTTTCTCCTACAGTTCTCTCTTCAGCACTGAACTTAGTAAATCATCACTTCATTACCTCTCTCCAGCACTGAACTTAGTTTCCAGCTTGAAAGGAAATGTATCAAGCTTCTCTGCTCTATTCTCTTCACCATGGCTAGCACATGGCAAGGCCTACTCTCAGCAGAACCTCTGGAACGCCCATTACAGGCCAGGGATCACAGGCCCCTGAATGTTTAGCAAAAGTACTTGAGTGCTAGCCGGGCCTTTGATGGACTACAATTCCCAGCCCATCCCTTTTCCAGGTCCCACCGACCTGCTTTTCCTCAGTGACTGTCCTTTCCCTGAACTGGCTCCAAGGCTTCCACAGACTGTCCACTATTCCTCTCCCAGCCTGCTCCAGCACTTTCTCTTACAGTTCACAGGGACCGCCACTCACCAAACCGGTGGATCACTTTAAATTCTCTCACTGTGTAGCACCTCCGCTATTCTCCTGTTCCCAGTGTGAATCCTGGAATCACCACCACTCCTGGCTGCACCTGAATTTCCACGCCCCAAGGTCACCCTCCCCAGACTGGGGCGACCTCCCAGGTAGGGGCCTCCACAGCGCCTCTGCTGCATCTCCAGACTTCCACCCGACAGTTCTCCTCCCGATTGGGCTGACTCAGAGTATTTAAGGAGGCCTGCCCCCTGCTAGTCCTTCTTGGGAATTGGTCAGGGCTCCTTAGAACACTCCAGATGGCTCCATCTATCTCCCAGCTCTTTGACCAGAAACCCTCTTCCAGGTTTCTAGAAATAAATGAAAGGTTCTGGTGACCTGTCAAGTCCACTCAATCCTCCCTGAGCTACTCCTCCCGGCCCAGATCAAAACCTTTAGGCCTGGGGCGTGGCTACGCACGGCATTGAGTAAGCAGCATTTCAGAGAGCTCTACCTAAGATCCTGAGGAATCCTGTACAATGCACCGCCATCCTGCTACATATGGACCCGGGAAGGGTAAGGCTGAATCGAGCACACTCCCAGTTATCCATCCCTGTGCCTATTTGGAGATGGCCATGTCCAAACGAACGACGGGCTCTAAAATTGTGCTGGACACGCCGGGTCAAGATGGCAGCCTCCCACCACGCTCCGCCAAAGAAGCGGCGCAGAGATTCTTTACCAGAAACAGGAGGGACTCTCCACCGCCACCGCTGTGTGATCAGGGCACAGATCACACAGCGGGAGCCGGCTATGTGTGTCTAATAGATTATGACTATGCCTCTATCCTAGCACAGATCAAACCCTGGTTTGTAAGAGACCTAACATCCCCATGGAGAGACATTGAGCAACCCAGATCCCAGACAATAATCTTCATGCCTGGCTCTTTAGCTACCCTAAAATCAGTACCTTTCGATCAAACCCCATTCCCACAATCTCAGCCTCAGTAATAGCCTTCAAATACTGTCTAACACATGCCTGCAAAGGAGAAGATCCACACTATTTACCAATTACCTATTTCAGTCCTAACATATATGATACCCAATCTTCCCCAGCAACTATGGAAAGATAGAAACATAGAAAAGTGATGACAGAAAAAGACTGAGTAGTGCATCGAGTCTGCCCTTTTTTTTGCTTTGTTTTCCCATTAACCTCGTTGTCTGACTATAGATTTATGTTTATCCCAAGCATGTTTGAAGCCATTTACTGTTGACTGTCTCAAAACCTCTGTTAGTAGTTTATTCCAATCATCAATCGCTCTTTCAGTAAAATAATACTTTCCAAGATTAGTTTTGAACTTCCCCCCAGTTAGTTTGAGGTCATGTCCCCGTGTTCTTGATTTTGGTTTCATATTGAAAAGACTGCCCTCCTGAACCTTATTCACCCCCTTGATGTTTTTAAAGGTTTCAATCATGTCTCCCCTTTCCGTTTTTTCCTCCAGACTGTATTAATAAGTTCCTGAAGCTGCTCTTAATATGTTTTATCCCCCAGACCTTTCACCATTTTTGTTACCCATCTCTGAACTTGTTCTATCTTATCGATATCTTTTTGTGAATGAGGTCTCCAGAACTGGACACAGTATTCTAGGTGAGGTCTCTCTAAAGATCTATATAGAGGAATCAGAACCTCCTTCCTCCTGCTGGTGATCCCTCTACTGATACATCCCAGAATTCTATTTGCTTTTGCCATTGTCTGGTCACACTGTTTGCTCATTTTGCAATCATCTGAAATAAGCACCCCCAAATCTTTTTCTTCTGTAGTGCTGGCTAAAACTGTGTCCCTAATGCTGTACTCTCTAAGGGGATTCTTATTCCCTATGTGCATTATTTTACATTTAGAAATATTGAACTGCAGTCTCCACTGCTTTGACCAATCTTCCAGCAAAGCCAAATCATGCTCTATGTTACAGACACCTCCAGGGATATCAACCCTATTACACACCTTTGTATCACCAGCAAAGAGACATACCTTGCCCAACAAACCTTTAGTTAGACCACTTAGATATAGGTTAAATGTCAGACCACCGGACAGCATCGTGACCAACATAACCAAAACCTTCAGTTTGGCACCAATTCTTTAACCAAACATTGAACTCTGCTATACAAAGTACTTTCTTGTGTTGTCCATATGCACAGGTAAAACCTCTGAAAATGTAACAGTACACCCTAATTGTTGAAGGTCCTGGCCCAAATTCTGAAAATCCTTCTGCACAAAACGCACGTCATTCTGGGACAAATCATTTGTGCTACGGTGCACAACAACAACATTGCACTCTTCGCTAGCTTTTTTGACAATTTTAACAATGCGCCTTTTATCTCTCCTAATAGTAGCACCAGGCAAACACCTAACTCCCTTTGACACTTGCACATGATTTCCTAAAGCATCACCTCTTACAATTGAATCACCAACAATAAGATGACTTCTCCTTTTAGGAGTTTTAATACACAACACTCGCCTGGTGATCAACTACAGATAAAACAATTATTATTGGAATTGCTTTTTTTTTTCAAGCTCCTCCCTGTGCAGAGAAGGGTTGCCAATCTCACAAGCAGCTATGTTTGCAGCCTTTGTATCTGCTTCTAGCTCAGAAAAAACACTAAAGAGGTTATGCAGTGTCAAACCAAAAGCTACATGTTTATAAAGGCATAAACTACATATACGACCTTTATTCCAATGGGCTAATAAAACCCTTTACTACTCTTACTGAAGAATTTGATATCCTTACAACAGATTATTTTAAATTCATCCACATCACCTATTGTCTAATAACGAACTCACACACGCAAATTCCAATACACAAAAACATAGGGAAATACATATCAGTAAACAAAAACAATATTAACCACTTAACAACCACCTTATAGACAAAAGGCGTCTACAGGGCGGTTGCTTAACTCTGGGAGGACTTCTATTGACATCCTCCCAGAATCGCGCTTCCCACGCGCCCCCTGGGGTGCGCACACAGGAACATCCGTGACCGTCGGGTCCGTGGGACCAGACCGATCACGGATCGCGGTGAATGGCCGCTGTGAGCGGCCTTTTACCATGTGATCGCACCGTCAAATGACGACGCGATCACATGTAAACAATCCGGCGCTTCCGCCGGCTTTTCTCACTCCTCTCCGCACCGATCGGTGCATTGCGAGAGAAGAGAGGGGGGAGGAAAGATGTGCTGCAGTGCTGTGGGCTATGTGTAATGCCCACAGCACTGCTAAGTGACAGGAATGCACCCCCACCATCCATCAATCACCCACCCAGCCATCATTACCCATCCATCCACCCCCCATCCATCCTCACCCATCCATCCACCCCCCACCCATCCTCACCCAATCCATACTCACCCACCCACCCTCACCCAATCCATGCTCACCCACCCATCCTCACGCAATCCATGCTCACCCACCCATCCTCACCCAATCCATGCTCATCCATCCATGCTCACTCATCGACCCCATCGACCCATCCTCACCCATCCATCCATGCTCACCCATCCAGCCATGCATGCTCATCCATGCTCACCCAGCCATCCATCCATGCTCACCCACCCAGCCATGCTCACCCATCCATCCATGCTCACCCATCCATCCATCCATGCTCACCCACCTAGCCATGCTCACCCAGCCATCCATCCATGCTCACCCACCCAGCCGTGCTCACCCATCCATCCATCCATCCATCAATGCTCACCCACCCAGCCGTGTGAACTCACCCATCCATCCATCCATGCTCACCCATCCATGCTCACCCATCCATCCATGCTCATCCATCCATCCATGCTCATCCATCCATCCATGCTCACCCATCTATCCATCCATGCTCACCCACCCAGCCGTGCTCACCCAGCCATCTATCCATGCTCACCCGCCCAGCCGTGCTCACCCAGCCATCCATCCATGCTCACCCAGCCATCCATTACAGTGCCCATCCGTGCCACTACACTGCCCATCCGTGTCACTACACTGCCCATCTGTGCCACTACACTGCCCATCCATGCCACTACAGTGCCCATCCATGCCACTACAGCGCCCACCCGTGCCACTACAGTCCTCATCCGTGCCACTTTCCTGCTCATCCATGCCACTACCCTGCCCATCTGTGCCACTACAGTGCCTATCCATGCCACCACAGTGTCTCACAATAGTGTAAAAGATGGTCAAATTAGATTCTCAATGTATGCCCCTAGAACACCCGACGGTGCTCCCTGCATGTTGGGCCTCTGTATGTGGTCAGGCTGTGTAAAAGTGTCACACATGTGGTATTGCCATACTTGGGTGGAGTAGCAGAATATATTTTGGGGTGTCATTTTTGCTATGTACATGCTGTGTGTTAGAAATATTGTATAAATGGACAACTTTGTGTAAAAAAAATGTGTTTTCATTTTCTTTCCACATTTTCCAAAAACTTGTGGAAAAAATGACATGTTCAAAAGACTCACTATGCCTCCTAGAATATACGTTGGGGTGTTTGCTTTCCAAAATTGGGTCATTTTTTGGGCGTTTCCATTGTTCTAGTGCTCCAGGACCTTCAAAAGTGCAAGAGGTAGTCAAGAAATTATGTGTGTAATTTATGCTCCTAGAACGCCTGATGGCGCTCCCTACATGTTGGGCCTCTGTATGTGACCAGGCTGTGTAAAAGACTCACACATGTGGTATTGCCATACTCAGGAGGAGTAGTAGAATGTATTTTGGGGTGTCATTTGTGGTATGCATATGCTGGGTGTGAGAAATAACCCGTTAACATATGACAATTTCGGGGGGAAAAAAATCCTCATTTTGCAAAGAATTGTGGGAAAAAATTGCAACTTCAAAAAATTCACCATGCCTCTTACTAAATACCTTGGAATGTCTACTTTCCAAGAAGGGGTAATTTGGGGGTATTTGTACTTTCCTGGCTTGTTAGGGTCTCAGTAAATGAGATAGGCCCTCAGTACATCAGGTGTGATCAACATCCAGTGATTGGCACCATAGCTTGTAGATTCTATAACTTTCACAAAGACCAAATAATATACATATTTTTTTTTTTATATAAATAAAACAATAGTGAAGCGCAATCCTACATACAAATCATAAAAGGGTATCTTTAAAAACTAAAATAGTGCCACCTAGTGATCAATGTGAATCAAAATCCATATGGTGAAAGTGAATACATATATAATCTGTGACATAAACATATCATGAAAAAGTTTATATGAAATTAAAGTGCAACACAAAAGTCCATATATTGACTCAATAAAGTGCATTTAGTGATAAAAGCAGTCCTGCTTGACAGGGATATAAATTGCCTCTGACAGCAGCAATCCAAGTGAAAATCCTGAGCTTAGACAATAAAGTGCTTCCGAAACGTGCAAACACTCGACACCACCCGGTGTCACGAAGCGCTCACCTCAGGGAGCGACCCCACCTGGGTCAAGTCGCACAGTCCCCACTGGGGTATAATCCTCCGCCGCAGGTAGATCTCAGCAATGATGTAGATTCATATAAACAGAGAAAGGGTCTAACATAGTGCTGAATCATTTAAATTAAAATACTTTTATCAAAACAAATATTGATACACTCACAGTTCAGGCATTGCTGTCCCTGCATCTCCAGCAGCCGTGGGCAAACCTGGTGCACAGTATCAGACTGTTTTATACGTAGAATGCAGTACCAGTGTTAGTACACAGGAACATGTGATTGTATCAATATTTTAATAAAAGTATTTTAATTTAAACGATTCATGCGCTATGTCAGACCCTTTCTCTGTTTATATGAACCTACATCATTGCTGAGATCTACCTGCGGAGGAGGATTATACCCCAGTGGCGAGTGTCTGCACGTTTTGGAATCACTTTATTATCTAAGCTCAGGATTTTCACTTGGATTGCTGCTGTCAGAGGCAGTTTTTATCCCTGTCAAGCAGGACTACTTTTATCACTAAATGCACTTTATTGAGTCAATATATGGACTTTTGTGTTGCACTTTAATTTCATATTAACTTTTTCATGATATGTTTATGTCACAGATTATATATGTATTCACTTTCACCATATGGATTTTGATTCACCTTGATCACTAGGTGGCACTATTTTAGTTTTTAAAGATACCCTTTTATGATTTGTATGTAGGATTGCGCTTCACTATTGTTTTATTTATATTTTAATGGTATAGTGGGGTTACTCTCTCCAGTGAAAGCAGCAGCCTTTGATTCATCATTTAATATTAATTGGTAGCGCGGTATTATCATTGATTCTTTGGGGGTTTTTTTTACCAAAGATAGGTAGCAGTATAAATTTTGGCCAAATTTTATGAAGAAAAATTACTAATTTGCAAAATTTTAAAACAGAAACAAAGAAAAATTCATTTTTTTACAAATTATTCGGTCTTTTTTTAATTATAGCACAAAAAATAAAAAAACCCAGCGATGATTAAATACCACCAAAAGAAAGCTCTATTTGTGTGAAATTTTGTGTCATTCAAAGTGTGAGAGCGCTGAAAGCTGAAAATTGGTCTGGTTGTTAAGGGGGTTTAAGTGCCCAGTGGTCAAGTGGTTAAGGGCATTGTACTATTCTATGGTCTACTAGGGGTAAAAAACACATTTACCAAACTACCCCCAATGATCTCTTGGGAAAAAAGACTTAGTACCTGAGTACCTGTCACCAGCCCATCAAAGTTCCCGATTACCTGGCACCAGCCCATCAAAGTACCGAGTACCTGTCACTAGCCCATCAGAGTACCCGGGAACCTGGTGCCAGCCCATCAGAGTACCTGAGTACCTGTCACCAGCCCATTGGAGTACTCTTTACCACGTGACTGGCTGTGTCCAATCACAGCCGGTCACATGATGTAAACAAACTGCAGTAACAAGCTGTTACCGGGTCCTCCTCCTTACACACCAATCGTGTGTGAGAAGGAGATTGCAGTAACAGCTTGTTACCGCTTAGTGTACACACCAAGCACACTGATTGCCCCCCAGAAATAAAGAAGACCTGTCACCTGACCATCAAAGTAACTGTCACAGCCCATCAAAGTACCTGTCACAGCCCACCAAAGTACCTGTCACAACCCATCAAAGTACCTGTCACCTGCTAATCAAAGTAGCTGTCACCAGCCCATCAAAGTACCAAAATAGCTGTCACCAGCCCATCAAAGTACCTGAGTGCCTGTCAAAGCCCATCAGAGTACCTGTCACCTGCCCATCAAAGTACCCGAGTACCTGTCACCTGCCCATCAAAGTACTTGAGTACCTGTCACCAGCCCATCGGAGTACTCTTTACCACCTGGTCACATGATGTAAACAAACCGTGGTACAAAGCTGTTACTGGGTCCTCCTCCTCACACACCAATCGTGTGTGAGAAGGAGATTGCAGTAACAGCTTGTTGCCGCTTAGTGTACACACCAAGCACACTGATTTCCCCCCAGAAATAAAGAGGATCTGTCACCACCCTATCAAAGTACATGTCACCAGCCCATCAAAGTACCTGTCACCTGCCCATCAAAGTACCTGTCACAGCCTAACAAAGTACCTGTCACAACCCATCAAAGTACCTGTCACCATCTCATCATAGTACCCGAGTACCTGTCACCAGCCCATCAGAGTACAAGAGTACCTGGCACCAGCCCATCAGAGTACCCGAGTACCTGTCACCAGGCCATCGGAGTACCCAAATACATGTCATTAGCCTATTAGAGTACCCGAGTACCTGTCACCAGCCCAACAGAGTACCCGAGTACGTGTCACCAGTCCATCGGAGTACCCGAGTACCTGTCACCAGCCCATCAGAGTACCAGAGTACCTGTCACCAGCCCATCAGAGTATCCTAGTACCTATCTGCAGCCCATCAAAGTATACAAATCTGTCACCAGCACATCAGAGTACCTGAGTACCTGTCACAAGCCCATCAAAGTACCTGAGTGCCTGTCACCAGCCCTTCTGTGTACCTGATTACCTGGCACCAGCCCATCAAAATACCCGAGTACCTGTCACCAGCCCATCAGAGTACCCGAGTACCTGTCGCCAGCCCATCAGAGTACCTGAGCACCTGTCACCAGCCCATCGGAGTACCCGAGTACATGTCATTAGCCCATTAGAGTACCCGAGTACCTGTAAACAGCCCAACAGAGTACCCGAGTACATGTCACCAGTCCATCGGAGTACCTGAGTACCTGTCACCAGCCCATCGGAGTACTCTTTACCACGTGACCGGCTGTGTCCAATCACAGCTGGTCACATGATGTAAACAAACCGCGGTAACAAGCTGTTACTGGGTCCTCCTCCTCACACACCAATCGTGTGTGAGAAGGAGATTGCAGTAACAGCTTGTTACCGCTTCGTGTACACACCAATCACACTGATTGCCCCCCAGAAATAAAGGGGACCTATCACCACCCCATCAAAGTAACTGTCACAGGCCATCAAAGTACCTGTCACAGCCCATCAAAGTACCTGTCACAACCCATCAAAGTACCTGTCACCTGTCACCATCTCATCAGAGTACCTGAGAACCTGTTATCATCGCATCAGAGTACCTGAGTATCTGTCACCATCTCATCATAGTACCCGAGTACCTGTCACCAGCCCATCAGAGTACCCGAGTACCTGTAACCATCTCATCAGAGTACCCGATTACCTGGCACCAGCACATCAGAGTACCTGAATACCTGTCACCAGCCCATTTGAGTTCCCGAGTACCTGTCACCAGCCCATCTGAGTACTCGATTACCTGCAACCATCTCATCAGAGTACCCGAGTACCTGGCACCATCTCATCAGAGTACTCTTTACCAAGTGACCTGGTGTGTCCAATCACAGCCGGTCACATGACGTAAACAAACCACTATAAAGAGCTGTTAGCGGGTCCTCCTCCTCACTCACCAATTGTGTGTGAGAAGAAGATTGCAGTAACAGCTTGATACCGCTTAGTGTACACACCAAGCACACTGATTCCCCCAGTAATAAAGAGGACCTGTCACCCCCCAATCAAAGTACCTGTCACAGCCCATCAAAATACCTATCACAACCCATCAAAATACCTGTCACTGCCCATCACAGTAACTGTCACCAGCCCATCAAAGTATCCATGTGCTAGTCACCAGCCCATCAAAGTCCCCGAGTACCTTTCACAGCCCATAAAAGTACCCAAGTACTTGTCATCAGCCCATCAAAGTACCTGAGTACATGTCACCAGCCCATCAGAGTAAACAAACCACAGTAACGAGCTGTTAGTGTGTCCTCCTCCTCACACACCAATCATGTGTGAGAAGCAGATTGCAGTAACAGCTTGTTACGGCTTAGTTTACACACCAAGCACACTGATTGCCCCCCTGTAATAAAGAGGACCTGTCACCACCCCATCAAAATACCTGTCATCAGCCCATTAAAGTAACTGTCACAGCTCATCAAAATACCTGTCACAGCCCATCAAAGTGCCGGTCACCTACCCATCAAAGTACCTGTCACCAGCCCATCAAAGTACCCAAGTACCTATCACCAGCCCATCAAAGTACCCAAGTATATGTCACCAGGCCATCAAAGTACCTAAAAACCTGTCACAGCCCATCAGAGTACCTGTCACCTGCCTATTAAAGTACCTGAGTACATGTCACCTGCCCACCAAAGTACCCAAGTACCTGTTACCAGCCCATTAGAGTACCTGCGTACCTGTCACTATCTCATAAGAGTACCCGAGTACCTGTCAACAGCCCATCAGAGTACCGAGTACCTGTTACCAGCCCATCAGAGTACCCAAGTACCTGTAACCATCTCATCAGAGTACCCGATTACCTGGCCCAAGCCCATCAGAGTACCCAAATACCTGTCACCAGCCCATCTGAGTACCCGATTACCTGGCACCAGCCCATCAGAGTACCCAAGTACCTGTCACCAACCCATCGGAGTACCTAAGTACTAGTCACCAGCCCATCAGAGTACCCAAGTACCTGTCGACAGCCCATCCGAGTACCCGAGTATATATCTGCAGCCCATATGATTACCCAAGTACCTGTCACCAGCCCATCAATTTACCCGAGTACCTGTCTCCACCCACCAGAGTGACCAGCCCATGCCCCATCAAGTTACCTGTCACCTGCCCATAAAAATACCTGTCACCAGCCCATCAAAGTACCCGAGTACCTGTCACCAGCCCATCAAAGTACCCAAATACCTGTCATCATCCCATCAAAGTACCTGAGTACCTGTCACAACCCATCAGAGTACCTGTCACCAGCCCACCAGAGTACCCGAGCACCTGTCACCAGCCCATCAGAGTACCCGAGTACCTGTCACTATCTCTTCAGGGTACCTGAGTACCTGTCACCATCTCATCATAGTACCTGAGTACTTGTCACCAGCCCATGAGAGTACCTGTCACCAGCCCATCAGAGTACTGAGTACCTGTAACAATTTCATCAGAGTACCTGAGTACCTGTCACCATCTCATCAGAGTACCCAAAAACCTGCCATCATCCCATCAGAGTACCCAAGTACCTGTCACCATCACATTAAAGTACCCGAGTACCTATTAGCAGCCAATCATGAAAATCGGAGTCACTAGTTCATCAGAGTACCCAAGTACTTATTACCAGCCCATCAGAGTACCCAAATACCTGTCACCAGCCCATCTGAGTATCAGAGTAACTATCACAGTCCATCAGAGTACCCGAGTACATGTCACTATCCCATTAGAGTACAAGAGTACCTGTCACCAGTCCATCAGAGTACCCAAGTACATGTCACTAGCCCATCAGAGTACCCAAGTACCTGTCACCAGCCAATCAGAGTACCCAAATCTGTCCCCAGCACATCAGTACCCAAGTATATGTCACCAGGCCATCAAAGTACCTAAGTACCTGTCACAGCCCATCAGAGTACCTGTCACCTGCCTATTAAAGTACCTGAGTACATGTCACCTGCCCACCAAAGTACCCAAGTACCTGTTACCAGCCCATTAGAGTACCTGCGTACCTGTCACTATCTCATAAGAGTACCCGAGTACCTGTCAACAGCCCATCAGAGTACCGAGTACCTGTTACCAGCCCATCAGAGTACCCAAGTACCTGTAACCATCTCATCAGAGTACCCGATTACCTGGCCCAAGCCCATCAGAGTACCCAAATACCTGTCACCAGCCCATCTGAGTACCCGATTACCTGGCACCAGCCCATCAGAGTACCCAAGTACCTGTCACCAACCCATCGGAGTACCTAAGTACTAGTCACCAGCCCATCAGAGTACCCAAGTACCTGTCGACAGCCCATCCGAGTACCCGAGTATATATCTGCAGCCCATATGATTACCCAAGTACCTGTCACCAGCCCATCAATTTACCCGAGTACCTGTCTCCACCCACCAGAGTGACCAGCCCATGCCCCATCAAGTTACCTGTCACCTGCCCATAAAAATACCTGTCACCAGCCCATCAAAGTACCCGAGTACCTGTCACCAGCCCATCAAAGTACCCAAATACCTGTCATCATCCCATCAAAGTACCTGAGTACCTGTCACAACCCATCAGAGTACCTGTCACCAGCCCACCAGAGTACCCGAGCACCTGTCACCAGCCCATCAGAGTACCCGAGTACCTGTCACTATCTCTTCAGGGTACCTGAGTACCTGTCACCATCTCATCATAGTACCTGAGTACTTGTCACCAGCCCATGAGAGTACCTGTCACCAGCCCATCAGAGTACTGAGTACCTGTAACAATTTCATCAGAGTACCTGAGTACCTGTCACCATCTCATCAGAGTACCCAAAAACCTGCCATCATCCCATCAGAGTACCCAAGTACCTGTCACCATCACATTAAAGTACCCGAGTACCTATTAGCAGCCAATCATGAAAATCGGAGTCACTAGTTCATCAGAGTACCCAAGTACTTATTACCAGCCCATCAGAGTACCCAAATACCTGTCACCAGCCCATCTGAGTATCAGAGTAACTATCACAGTCCATCAGAGTACCCGAGTACATGTCACTATCCCATTAGAGTACAAGAGTACCTGTCACCAGTCCATCAGAGTACCCAAGTACATGTCACTAGCCCATCAGAGTACCCAAGTACCTGTCACCAGCCAATCAGAGTACCCAAATCTGTCCCCAGCACATCAGTACCCAAGTATATGTCACCAGGCCATCAAAGTACCTAAGTACCTGTCACAGCCCATCAGAGTACCTGTCACCTGCCTATTAAAGTACCTGAGTACATGTCACCTGCCCACCAAAGTACCCAAGTACCTGTTACCAGCCCATTAGAGTACCTGCGTACCTGTCGCTATCTCATAAGAGTACCCGAGTACCTGTCAACAGCCCATCGGAGTACCGAGTACCTGTTACCAGCCCATCAGAGTACCCAAATACCTGTAACCATCTCATCTGAGTACCCGATAACCTGGCCCAAGCCCATCAGAGTACCCAAATACCTGTCACCAGCCCATCTGAGTACCCGATTACCTGGCACCAGCCCATCAGAGTACCCAAGTACCTGTCACCAACCCATCGGAGTACCTAAGTACTAGTCACCAGCCCATAAGAGTACCCAAGTACCTGTCGACAGCCCACCCGAGTACCCGAGTATATATCTGCAGCCCATATGATTACCCAAGTACCTGTCACCAGCCCATCAATTTACCCGAGTACCTGTCTCCACCCACCAGAGTGACCAGCCCATGCCCCATCAAGTTAATTGTCACCTGCCCATCAAAATACCTGTCACCAGCCCATCAAAGTACCCGAGGACCTGTCACCAGCCCATCAAAGTACCCAAATACCTGTCATCAGCCCATCAAAGTACCTGAGTACCTGTCACAACCCATCAGAGTACCTGTCACCAGCCCACCAGAGTACCCGAGCACCTGTCACCAGCCCATCAGAGTACCTGAGTACCTGTCACTATCTCTTCAGGGTACCTGAGTATCTGTCACCATCTCATCATAGTACCCGAGTACTTGTCACCAGCCCATGAGAGTACCTGTCACCAGCCCATCAGAGTACTGAGTACCTGTAACAATTTCATCAGAGTACTTGAGTACCTGTCACCATCTCATCAGAGTACCCGAAAACCTGCCATCATCCCATCAGAGTACCCAATTACCTGTCACCATCGCATTAAAGTACCCGAGTACCTATTACCAGCCAATCATGAAAATCGGAGTCACTAGTTCATCAGAGTACCCAAGTACTTATTACCAGCCCATCAGAGTACCCAAATACCTGTCACCAGCCCATCTGAGTATCAGAGTAACTTGTACTTGTCACCAGCCCATCTTAATACCCGATTACCTGGCACCAGCCCATCAGAGTACCCGAGTACATGTCACTATCCCATTAGAGTACAAGAGTACCTGTCACCAGTCCATCGGAGTACCCAAGTACATGTCACTAGCCCATCAGAGTACCCAAGTACCTGTCACCAGCCAATCAGAGTACCCAAATCTGTCCCCAGCACATCAGAGTACCCGAGTACCTGTCACAAGCCCATCAGAGTACCCAAGTGCTTGTCACCAGCCCTTCTGAGTACCCGAGTACCTGTCACCAGCCCATCTGAGTACCCAATTACCTGGCCCCAGCCCATCAAAGTACCCGAGTACCTGTCACCAGCCCATCAGAGTACCCGAGTACCTGTCGCCAGCCCATCAGAGTACCTGAGTACCTGTCACCAGCCCATCAGAGTACTCTTTACCACGTGACCAGCTGTGTCCAATCACAGCTGGTCACATGATGTAAACAGACCACGCTAACAAGCTGTTACCGGGTCCTCTTCCTCACACACCAATCGTGTGTGAGAAGGAGATTGCAGTAGCAGTTTGTTACCGCTTAGTGTACACACCAAGCACACTGATTGCCCCCCAGAAATAAAGAGTACCTGTCACCACCCCATCAAAGTACCTGTCACTGGCCCATCAAAGTTCCTGTCACCTGCACATGAAAGTACATGTCACAGCCCATCAAAGTAACTGTCACAGCCCATCAAAGTACCTGTCACAACCCATCAAAGTACCTGTCACCTGCCAATCAAAGTACCTGTCACCAGCCTATCAAAGTACCCTAGTAGCTGTCACCAGCCCATCAAAGTACCTGAGTGCCTGACAAAGCCCATCAGAGTACCTGTCACCTGCCCATCAAAGTACCAGAGCACCTGTCACCTGCCAACCAGAGCACCCGAGTACCTGTCACCAGCCCATCAGAGTACCCAAGTACCTGTCATTAGCCCATCAAAGTACCCAAGTACCTGTCACCAGCCCATCAAAGTACCCAAGTACTTGTCACCAGCCCATCAAAATACCTGAGTACCTGTCACAGCCCATCAGAGTACCTGTCATCTGCCCATCAAAGTACCCGAGTACCTGTCACCATCTCATCAGAGTACCTGTGTCATCATCCCATCAGAGTACCCAAGTATCTGTCACCATCTCATCATAGTACCCGAGTACCTGTCACCTGCCCATCAGGGCCTCAAGAAAGGAGGTAGGCCATCAGTGCATCAGGAGTGATCAATTTTCAATGATTGGCACCATAGCTTGTAGACTCTATAGCTTTCACACAGACCAAATAATATACACTTTTTGGGTTATTTTTTTCCAAAGTAACTTTTATTGGAGTAATATAAAGAAGACATACAAAAGCTGTTGAAAAGTACATCATATGATATAAATTGTCGTAGGGGAGTTGTTTATCAAATGTATGTATAAAAGTCCAAAGCGACAAATGAGACTTTAAACAGCATCTGTTTGCATTGAAAGATAACAAATATCCAGAGCGACATATAAGCTAAAAAGGTAAACAATCACTTATAACACACTTGGCGAGAATACCAGGATGAAAACCTTCTTTCGTGAGGTCCTCCCCAGGTGCTCCCCTGGAGCCTCCAGACCACCCAACCACCCCAAACGGGAACTAGAGGTCAGGCAGGGGCTCCAGAAAAGGGTCCACCGGAGCAGCCCCGAAGCTCCTGCCAGGTACTTCCATTGGCGATCTTGTTATCTGAGGGTAGTATTTGTGTGGCCTATTAAATGAATGAAGGGAATGGATGTTTCCCATATCAGCTCTGGGAGAACAGGGTGAGAAGATTTCTCCCCTGTCCTTGTTTATAGTGTAGGCAACGAGTTGGTGTCGTTGGAACACTTTCAAGAGAGTTCTGCGGAACCTAACTTGTACTAGAGTGAGTATCTGTGGGCTTTGGGGGGCTCAAATCTATGTGATTAGTGGGGCTGAGTACCCGCTTGGGAAATTGTTGTGAGTGAGGAATATTCTTCTGATGTTTTGAAGTGTTGCCAGCAGGCCCATATTGTTCGGAATTTGAGGGGGGTCTTGTTTGCTTGGTGAACTAGGTCTTCCATTTCCTCTATTTTGTTGATTCATTTTGAACCAGTCTTTCACAGTAGGGGGATTAGGTAATTGTCAAAAGGTGGGGAGAGTCGTTTTTGCTGCATTAAGCAGGTGGAGCGTAAGAGCTTTCCTGTAGTGTTTTTGGGGAATTGATGCATGATGGAGGAGTAATTGCACCGAAGAGAAATCGATTTTGTATGAGTAAATCAGGGTTGTCAGACGATGTACTTCTGTCCAAAAGGGGACGATATTGGGGCATGACCACCATATGTGCAAGAATGATCCTGTATCTTTGGAACATCGCCAGCACTTCGGGGGGATGGAGGGATACATTTTGTGTAGACGTAGAGGGGTCTTGTACCATTATGATAGGATTTTAAACCCGTTTTCTTGTGCCGAGACGTTGATCGAGCCTTTGTGTATGTGTGAGCAAATGGTTTCCCAGTATTCAGACGATAAGTCTATGTTTAGATCCCTTTCCCAAGATTTGATGTGGATATTATGTTTTATGTCTAGGTTTGAGAACAGGATTGTATATAGCTCAGATATCAAGTGTCTCTGTGGTGAGGACCACGAGCAGAGTTCTTCAAAGGTTGTGCGTGGCCTGGAGAATCTTGTTCTGTATCTAAGACTATTCAGAAAATGTTGTAGTTGACGGTGAGTCCAAAAATGCG
Source organism: Glandirana rugosa (assembly GCA_018402905.1). NCBI lineage: Eukaryota > Metazoa > Chordata > Amphibia > Anura > Ranidae > Glandirana > Glandirana rugosa. The sequence continues at coordinate 387,186 of BLSH010130020.1, read as the reverse complement.
AGGGATTGTTTGAGTTTGCTTCGAGGAACTTGTCGTATGTCAGTAATGAGTTGTTCTGGAAGAACAACTCTACCCGCAAGTCATGGTTAGGGTTGATTTCCGGAATAAGGTGAGTGTTAAGGCCTGGGGTGAAATCAGGGTTAAATGAAATGGGGGTGAGTGGGCCCGGAGTGGAGGAGATGTTAAATTGTTTACAGCACCAACCGAATGTTATGAGAGAGGGGTGTATCAGTGGGTGTTGCTTGGACCTTTGAAGGGGGTGATTGTGGAGTATCCAAGGTAGAAGGCGCAAAGGGGTTGGCGAAAAGGCTTGTTCAATTGATACCCATGCTTTTGAACCAGCATGTACGTACCAGTTTACTATTCTTGTAAGCTGGCATGCTGCTTGGTATTTTGAAAAGTCTGGAAGTCCGATGCCACCTTTTGTTTTGGGGAGTGTTAACCTGTCCATACTTATTCGGTGGGATTTGTTTGGCCATATAAAGCATGCCTTTCTCAAGAAAGCAAAGTATGTCTTAGGAAGCATGATAGGAACCGTTTGCATAATATATAATATACTGGGGAGGATGTTCATTTTAATTGTGGCCGCTCAGCCAAACCACGAGAGTAGGCTATTGGACCAGGTTGTTAGATCTTGGTGGATGGTTCGTAGGATAGGTAAGTCATTTTTGGTGAAAAGGTCGGACAGGTTCGCTGGGAGTTGAATACGTAAATATGTAATGGCATCGGAGTTCAATTTGAAAGGGTAGTTCTGTCTGCATTGCTTTAAGGTCGGGGTAGGCAGGGATATGTTTAATGCCCTCGATTTTTCCAGATTGATTTTTAGCCCAGCCACTTTCTCGAAGTTGGCCAATTCACTAAGAAGGTTGGGTAGTGTGATATGGGGGTCAGTTAAGAATAGCAGTATGTCATCGGCATAGGCAGCCAACTTATATTCCTTGTTCCTGATCTGAATGCCTTTGATGTTGGGGTTGCATCTTATGCTCCGGAGGAGGGGTTCAAGGGTTAGAATGAAAATGAGGGGAGACAAGGGGCATCCCTGTCTGGTTCCGTTTACCATAGCGAAGGCGTCCGATAGGTGGCCGTTGACCCTCACTCTAGCTGTGGGGTTTGCATATAGTGCCATAATGTAGCACATCATACGCGTTCCGGTGCCCAAAACTTGTAGAGTTTCTGACATGTAGTCCCAGGCCACTCTATCGAACGCCTTCTCTGCATCTAATGCAAGAAAACAGCTCTGTAGTTTAGTTGAGGTGATCCAATGGTGTATATTAATTGCTTTCAGGGTATTGTCCCTGGCTTCCCTGCCTGGAACAAAGCCTATCTGGTCCAAGGAGATAGTCTGTGGTAACAGGGGGAGCAATCTGTTGGCAAGTATCTTCGCAAATAATTTTAAGTCTACATTTAGTAGTGAGATCGGTCGGTAATTCCGGACTAAAGAAGGATCCTTACCAGGCTTGGGGATCACTGAAATGTGCGCCGATAATAAGTCATGAGGGGGTAGGGTTCCTTGATCTAGAAAATTGAAAGCGGCTATGAAATGATTATTCAGTGAGTTTAGGAAGGTTTTGTAGTAGCCTGCTGTCAGGCCATCTGGGCGGGGGGATTTACCGGGTTTGGTTTGTTTCAATACCACTTGTAGTTCTGCCACTGTTAGTGGCTCATCAAGCTTTTTAGCTTCGTCTTCCGGAAAGGGGGGGGGGTCCGAACTTGTGTAGAAATGATTTGAGTAGGTCTACTCGGGCTGGGGGTGTTGACTGTGTGGTTGTGGGCTGTAGGTTATATAATTGTTTGTAGTATGTGACAAACTGTTGCGCTATCTCTGGGGTTGAGATGATTTTTTCTCCTGCCGGGTTAACAATAGAGTGAATAGCATTGTTTGCTCATTTGGCAGCAATAGTTCGGGCTAAGATTTTACCTGTTTTATTCCCGAATTCATAAAACATTTTTTGGTGTAAGATAAAGTTTCTTTTAATTTTTTTATTCAGTTCTGTTGCTAGCTCAGATCTGGTTTCAGTTAGTTTCTGTAATGTGTCTTCTGCTAGGGATTTTTTGTGTGCTTTTTCAAGGGAGGATATTTTTACCAAAAGGTTGTTTATGTGGGCTTGTCTAATTTTTTTGCGTTCTGTTGCGGTTGCAATGAGTTCTCCCCTAATCACACATTTATGTGTCATCCAAAGCGACATAGGGCAGATCTCCTGGGAAGTGTTTTCCTGAAAGAAATGTTGTAAGCATTTTTGTACTCTGGGAATCGTCATCGGGTCTGTCAATAAGGAGGGATCTAGTCTCCAAAATTTGGTTCCCTGTGGAGCGTGAGGAGAGGCTGGTGGTAGGGTAATGGTACTGATAATCATAAGGAGTGCGAGGTGTCCCTTGGTTTAAAACCTCTGATCTAGGGAGGAATAACTGTCTGGGCTACTGCTAAGGGTCTCATGTTTTTACGAATGTTGTAAAGAAAGTCCTTTTGTGAAGGGTCCTCTAGACGGGATACAGCGAAACCTACTGTGTATTTACACACTAATCCCCTCTTGAGTAACGTTGGCGTTGTCTTGCGTTTTTTTAATCTGTTCGGGTGTATTTGTTGGAAAACCATTTTTATAGGAGGGAACTTTTTCGTGTGTTTTTTAGGGATCGTCTTCTGTGTAATGTCTTTGATTGACTTTGGTCTAGACTCGATCGTTGTCTTGACTTATTTTT
>BLSH010130020.1:342655-364203 GCA_018402905.1 Glandirana rugosa | reverse complement strand
TTGGCCCCCCCCCCCCCCCCCATGCAATTTCACTCTCCACCTACTCTGAGACATACAATAAATGGCAACTAGACTCAAAATCAGTTGACTGAATCAGATCAGCAGTGATTTTGAAGAGGTTACAGCATATCATTACCACTTACTGACTGGCTGCTAGAGGTTACAGCACACATTACGGCTCACTGCTTAGTTGCTAGAGGTTACAGCACATGCTTTCTGCTTGTTTGGTTGCTAGAGATTACTGTACATCAATACTGCTCACTGATTGGTTGCTAGAGGTTACTGCACATCATTACTGCCCACAGATTGGTTGCTAGAGGTTACTGCACATCATCTCCTCATTGCCTGCACACCATGGACTGGGGAACAAGTCGATTTCCTGACACCATAGAAATGTGCTGCCCTTTAGCAGATACACAGCAGTGGCATCAATTATTAATGACACCCTCACGCATCTGCTGACATGTGCTGTGGAATTTCAAGCATGCCTTTGTCTTCCCAGTGGGCAGCATCCAGTATAGGTGATGGTGAATATGACCTTAGGGGGGGGCATGATATACATATGAATGCCACCTTTGTTTACATATCAGCACAGCTGGCCGCCACTATTTACATATGTATGCTGCCGCTATTTACATATCAATTCCGGCTATTTACATGTAAACATAGGTTCTGCAGGTGAGTCATCTGTACACAACAATAGGGTAGAGTTGGGTAGCTTTAGTAGCAGCACTTAGATATCGAGACACAGCACAGGTCTAACAGTTCAAGGGACAAGGAAATTTAAACCAGGATAGTTGGCAAGTATGAGGCAGCTGCTTTGGGCCCCACAAGAATGACAGGGCCCAGGGCAGCTGCCCCTTTTGCCCTGCCTTAAAGACGGCCCTGCAGTCCAGGGCTGCAGCAGATTTTTGAGACACCAAAAATGCAAAGTAGAATTTCCTTGTGCTAGCCAAGGTTCTCTGCAGCAGTGCTTTGTGTGTGAATGACAGACAATGGAGGCAGGCATATATGTGTTTATATGGAGAACCGTACCGGGCAGCATAGGTGTGCGCAGGGGGTTTGCCTGGGCACACCCTAATCACCCCATGCGGAGCAGATACCCCCTGCTATTTCACCAAAGTCCCCCCAAAGGTCCTTAATTTTTTTTATAAAAAAATTAAATAATAAAAATAAAAAACAACTGACACCATCTACTGCCCTACTGACAAGTCCACTGCTCTACTGATACCATCCACTGTCCTACTAACACTGCCATGTTTTGATACATTTGGGGAGCACACACTAATGCAATAGTCTGCACACAACTATGCCAGACAGTAAGCTGTATAATGTACTCCATCACCCATCTAAATAAGGTCTGTAAATGTTAGGTATGTTGCTTCTAGCCTGTATGGGGGAGTATTTGTTAATCATAGTATTATTATGGCAATTTGCAAAGGTAAGTGGTAAGTTAGCGTTGGATCTAATATGGGGCCTTTTATTATAGTTTATTCTTATTTTCAAGAAAAAGAAAGAAAAAATGAAAAAGAAGAAGAAATGACTGATACATTATAGTGAATGTTACAAGAGGGACAGCTCTTATATGTCCTACACAGTAGATCTGCAAATCTAAAAAATAAAATTGATCAAACATATTCCAAGGTGATATCTACCTTGTCTGACACCCAAACAAATGATAGTTGTGAATACTGTCATATTGCAGAGTGCGGGGGTGTAATGCATCATTCACATGACGTGATGTATACAGATAAAATGCCAAAATGAGAAGAAAAACAGGCAGTTTGGAGTTGTATGTGAATGTTTGGGAGTAAAACATTGGAGGTACAATCTCCAGCACCATATAAAACATGCAAATCTCATTAGATATATACAAATATCAATTTTTCCAAGGCTTTATTTAATGCAAAAGTGGTCTGTGGGATCTAAGTGATATTAAACCCACTGCTTTTTACCGAGTATGCAGTTTCTGTATCGTTTATTCCTTGCCTATATTCCAGTTTAAGCTGGTGCCATGATCACTGCCCCAGGTTTCCTATTTCAGGGTGGCTTCTTTCTCTTGCAGAATCCTTTGAAGCTACCCTTTCATGCAGGGAGTAGAGTTGTGTCTTCCTACACTGTGGTCATCACCAGAAACATGCAGCCTAGCAAGGGAAGGAGAATTCAGTGCACTAAAGGCAAACAGTGCCAGGTAGTAACTAACTAGGGAAGCATAGAAACAGTCAATGGGGGTGTAAAGTCTGGTTAGCTGCATTAGTGGCAGCCACTGCTGGAGAGCTAGAAGATGCTCTGCAAAAGGAAGGCTAAAGGAATCAGCGCCATCCAAGTGTAGAAGGTATTTTAATAACAGCAACAATTACGCAACTCATAGGAGTAAAAGTAGATCATGCTCTTCAATAGATAAGAGTCACCACTGCAGCTGGCCGGGTGGCCGACATTCCTCAATGGGAAACTGGGTAGATCCTCGGTAATGCTGTCTGACGCATAGCCTAGGTTGGCAAGGCACTACCCTGCCCCTCCCTCTACCCCACCCCTTCGCCAAACGAACAGACTTGCCGGAGACTGCACATTCCACCGTTAACTCTTTCCTTTGGAGACTGGACATTCATGGAAGCAGCACCTAGAGGAGTCAGCAGCATTGAAAGTTGTAAACTGCAAGTGCTAGGGTAAGATTTAAAATAAATAAATGAAAATGTTGAGGAGTTAATACTACTTTAAGGAGTTTTGAGATTCATTGCTGAGTAATATATCCAGCTAGCCCAAATGTTATATCATTTCTCATACTTGCCATGTCCCATTAGGACACATTTCTCAGCCCCCACCAGCTCATCTACTGTTGCCTTACAATCCAATATAGTAGGGCAGTATTCTTGTTACCAACAGTAGGTATGAATGTTGTGAAACAGGAGCGACAATGGGTTATATTTTGGGTGTAAACATCTCATCTATCCAAGATTTAATCTCTTCCTATAATATCTAGATCTTTGGATATTGGGACCATATATGAAAAGCAAAGCCATTCTACTCCACACCCTCTCTAATAAACCAAGGGAGAGCCTAAAAAAATAGAGGTTAGCTTTACTTGAGTTTTATATCCGCGTGATAAACATTTGTAACAAGACTCTTGTGTTTTGGTAGTTATGGAAGAGACTTGTGTTAGCAGTATGAATTTTGTGTTTCTAGATAGAGGAAAACTTACAGTTCATTTCTATTTCCCATTCTCTAAGGCAATAGAGTTCACAATTCAATTGCAATTGTAACAACAGTTTGTTAACTAAAGAAAGAAGGTGAGAAGTATTTTCTATAGATAATCGCTGAAGGTTGTAAGTGAATTCAAGGGCCAGGAGTTCTACAAGAAGCGCAATAACTTAGCGTTTTGCAGAGTTTCCATCAGAATTTTCTCTAGATTTTAGCATAAGGAATCAACAGGCATTAGCATGCATTGAGGCAAAATGTAAAGCATCTAGGATTTGCAGCTATTCTCCATTTTTTGGAAAAATAAACTATCCTTCTCTGGAGTAACTCATGAGCAGCCCCCCCAGTGGGGATAATGGACAAATAGAAGGTGCTAACTCACTGTAGCAGTTGAGCCTGTCCCAGTTTTATAGGGTAACAGTAGATAGGATCAGGGGACAACCCCCTCTGGACAGCTCATAGTCAGGGTGCATTAGGAAGGTTGTGCCCCACTTTAAACTTCTCTAAAAAGCGTGGACATTTTATTGTCCAACTATGGGAAATGTAAAAGCCCACCTTCGCAGTGGAGTGCTCCCTAGTCTGCAAGAGTGTATTTCTTTTTACTGTCTTTTTAGGAACAGTGCACCTTTTCTTACCTGATCCTGGTCTCCCCTAGCAAATGGCACTCCCTTGCACTCCAACAGTATACTGTTTCTCAGCAACCTCCTGTTCAGTGCAGGGATGGAATTACTGAATCGGTATTAATGATGTCAGGGGCATTCGACTGCCGAAGTTCAGGGGAGAAGAGGTTTAGGAAACAGAGTAGCAGAATGGAGGAACCTGCAAAAACAGAGAATTAGGTAAGTAAAATTGCTTTACCAGTTCACTAGACATAAATGAGCAGTTAGCCCTTGTAGTAAAGGTGCCACCCCGTTTCCAAAGAGGACTTTTACTTTTCTCGTAATTCTTCTTAAACCACTTCATGACCGCGCTATCACAGTTCCATCACAGCTGATCACACTTAAACAAACTTGCCAGTTATTGGCACTCCTTTCCTCACACACTGTCACAGCGTGATGAGACGCGATGAGGTAGCTGCCAAGTGTGACGGAACATTTACACTGATAATCAAGTTACTGATCATCAGTGCACCCCCATCAGTGCCACACATTAGTGCAGCCTCATCAGTGAACATCTATGCAACCTGTCCGCGAACATCAGTGAAGGAGAAAAATTACTTATTTTTCTAAAATTTATTACAGAAACTGAAAAAAACATTTTTTTTTAAATTTTTGGTCTTTTTTTGTCTAAAAAAAAATGTATAACAATGTATATGGGAACAGTGTTGCATGGCCGCGCAATTGTCAGAGTGTGACAGTGCTGAAAGTTGAAAAGTGGCCTGGGCAGGAAGGGGGTGAAAGTGCCCGGTATTGAAGTGCTTAAAGCTGAGCTGCCTATACAGCAGGTAAAATAAGTATTGAAAACCTTACCATGTTTCTAGGTAAATATATTTCTAAAGGTGCTATTGACATGAAATGTTCACCACATGTCAGTAACAATCCATGCAATCCATACATACAAAGAAACCAAAACAAATACATTCAGAAATTAAGTGTAATAAAATGGAATGATACATGGATAAAGTATTAAACACATGAATAAAGGGAGGTAAAAAAAAAAGGCATGGTAAGTCAAGACACCAGCTGAAATCTATCAGTAATTAGAAAGCAATCCTGCCCCTTGTCAGTGCAAATTAATGTGAGCTGGTTCAGTCTCAACTGATGGCCTATAAAAAGGTGTCTCATTACCAAGGTGTCACACAAGAAACATCTCATGATGGGTAAAAGCAAAGAGCTCTATCAAGACCTTCACAACCTTATTGTTGCAAAACTTACTGATGGTATTGGATACAGAAGGATTTCTAAAGTTATGAAGCAATGTTGGAGTGGAAAGAAAATCATTTCACCACAAACCGGCCATGACCAGGTGCTCCTTGCAAGATTTCTTACAGAGAAGTGAAAAGAATTATCAGAAGAGTTGTTCAGGAGCCAAAGACGACTTGTGGAGCGCTTCAGAAAGACCTGCAATTAGCAGGTTAAATTTGGTGTTATCGCTCCCACTCTCTCATATTGGTCACTGGAAGTTCAACATGGCAAAGAACTCTCTGAGGATCTGAAAAAAAGAATTGTTGCTCTACATAAAGATGGCCTAGGCTATAAGAAGTTTGCCAAGACCCTGAAACTGAGCTGCAGCACAGTGGCTAAAGCCTCGTACACACGGGACGACGATCGTACTTACGATCATCTCAAATCGTATGTTGGATAATGTAACTTGCATACTGACTGCACTACACGATCGTATGACCAAAGAAAGAACGTTCAGGTGCATGTAATTTAGCATCCGGCCATTCCTGACTTCGGAGCATGCGTGTTTTGCACAATACAACTTGTTGTACCAACTGCTCTGTACACACGATACAACGGTCGTATGACCGCTTGTTGGTACGACCAAGTTTTCTAGTCTGCTCATACAGCTCCCCTTGTACGACCGTCGCATGTTGGCTGTTCTAATCGCACATACGAATGATCGATTTTGCATACAACGGTCGTTCATACGACCTGTTGTATACGATCGTCGTCCCGTGTGTACGAGGCTTAAGACCATACAGCGGTTTAACAGGACAGGTTCCGCTCAGAACAGGCCTCGCCATGGTCGACCAAAGAAGTTGAGTGTACATGCTCAGCGTCATATCCAGAGGTTGTCTTTGGGAAATAGACATATGAGTGCTGCCAGCATTGCTGCAGAGGTTGAAGGGGTGGGGGGTCAGCCTGTCAGTGCTCAGACCATACGCCACACACTGCATCAAATTGGTCTGCATGGCTGTCATCCCAGAAGGAAGCCTCTTCTAAAGATGATGCAGAAGAAAGCCTGCAAACAGATTGCTGAAGACAAGCAGACTAAGGGCATGGATTACTGGAACCATGTCCTGTGGTCTGATGAGACCAAGATAAACTTATTTGGTTCAGATGGTGTCAAGTGTGTATGGCGGCAACCAGGTGAGGAGTACAAAGACAAGTGTGTCTTGCCTAAAGTCAAGCATGGTGGTGGGAGTGTCATGGTCTGGGGCTGCATGAGTGCTGCCGCCATTGAGCAGCTACAGTTCATTGAGGGAACCCTGAATGCCAACATGTACTCTGACATACTGAAGAAGAGTATGATCCCCTCCCTTTGGAGACTGGGGCCGCAGGGCAGTATTCCAACATAACGACCTCAAACACACCTCCATGACTACTACTGCCTTGCTAAAGAAGCTGAGGGTAAAGGTGAGGGACTGGCCAAGCATGTCTCTAAACCTAAACCCTATTGAGCATCTGTGGGGCATCCTCAAATGGAAGGAGGAGCGCAAGGTCTCTAACATCCACCAGCTCTGTCATGGAGGAGTGGAAGAGGACTCCTGTAGCAGCCTGTGAACCTTTGGTGAACTCCATGCCCAAGCGGGTTAAGGCAGTGCTGGAAAATAATGGTGGCCACACAAAATAGGTCCAATTTAGGGGTGTACTCACTTTTGTTGCCAGTGGTTTAGACAATAATGGCTGTGTGTTGAGTTATTTTGAGGGGACAGCAAATTTACACTGTTATACAAGCTGTACACTCACTACTTTACATTGTAGCAAAGTGTCATTTCTTCAGTGTTGTCACATGAAAAGATAGAATAAAATATTTACAAAAATGCGAGGGTTGTACTCACTTTTTTGAGATACTGTAAATTTGAAACACCTAAAACTTTTTATATGTATTTTTGAAGGTAACTAGTATGATTAACTGATTTTGACTTCCTAGTAGCCTCCTATTATTAAGGTGGCCATAGATGGATAGAAATTCGGCCAGTTCAGCAGTTACTGGCCAAATTTCAATACATGTGCGGTCAATGCAGTTGAACACAAGTCAATCTACTGGTCAATTTCTGTTCATCTGCTCTGTCGAATTAAAAATGCTTGATCAGTAGCTGCAGCGCTGATCTGTGTATTCTGACAGCGGAGGAGTCTCTCCACTATCAGAATACAATAGCACAGCAAGGAGGATTTCCACATCCATCTGGAATGTGTGGATGGGGGGATTCTGTTCAGTTTTTCGCATTGCACAACTGCTGTAGAAAAGCCATCTCACCTGCCCACCAGCCTATTTCAACTTTGTATTTAGTTCGCATTGAGCGCACCTTTATACTGGCAAGTCAAGATGGCACCATAAATGGCAGCACTCTAAGGGCTGTAGTTAAGTTGTGGAGACCCGTAATACAAAATAATGATTTTCTTTTAAACTTGTATTTTGGGAAATTGGAAGAGCAGCTTCAAGAAATGTTCTTAAAAAGCTCTTCCGTAAAACTGGCTTTTGAAGGTCACTGCTTGCATCCCTTCATGTCTGGCACAAAACATCTTCAGTCTTTCACACCTAATACTAGTTTTGGCCGCATGGAATTCTTTTCCCTCGCCGTTCTAGTGCTGTTCCTTCCTAAAGGTTTTCTTCCTGACAAATTGCAGGATTTAAACCACCCTCACCATTGCAGGGTACATTCTCTCCTTACTTTTATGTCTTTCAAAGTAATTGTTCTTGTTATAGCTTGTCTGCCTATGTGATTAGGGTCTTGTGTATATGGGTGCTTCTTTTGCAAGTTGTATTTATTAAACAATAAAGCAGCTTACAAAAGCATTAAAAACAGTAAAGCGCTTTTATACAATGCAGTTAATAAATGCATAGTCAAAGAAATGTTAATTGGAGTACCATAGAAAACTAGTGACTTTATTTAATCACACCTCATCAATATAAACAGTGTGCTGGCTGCCTTGCATGATAGTGATTGACCTTCAAAACGCAACTGCACCATTACCTGGCCTGGCCTTTATATTGGAAAACCAGAGATGATGATAATAGATGCTTTAGTAATCATGATGCAAATGCAGAACTGCAACCATGCACTGCCTCATATTGAATAGGTTTTTAAAGTGAACCTGTGCCTGAGATTGCTGTGTAGCAATACAACACACTTCCTCCGACTGTATCCAGCTTCCTTCTCAAGGACCTAGTTATGGTAATTTTACGCACAGCAGAGACCAAACCTCAAGGTATAATTTTACACTGATCATTATTGTATATAAATATATAATCTGTATCTACCAAGAGAGTGTTAAAGTGGACCTGAACTCAAAAAAAAAGATTTGCTATGTCATTTTTTCCCCCACAAATAGAGCTTTCTTTTGGTGGTGTTACTGCGTTTTTAAATTTTTGTGCTATAAACAAAAAATGACTGACAATTTTGAAAAAATATATATATTTTTTTACTTTCTGCTATAAACATATCCAATAAAAAATCTAATTTCTTCATAGATTTAGGCCAATATCTATCCTGCTACATGTTTTTGGTAAAAAAAAAATCCTAATAAGCGTATACTGATTGGTTTAAGTGAACGTTATAACGTCTACAAACTGTGGTGTATATATTGGAGTTTTTATTTATTTCTTTTTTATACTAGTAATGGCGGGGATCAGCGACTTATAGCGGGACTGTGATATTGCCGAGGACATTTGGACACTAATTGACACTTTTGACACCTTGTGGGAACCAGTGACACTAATACAGGGAACAATGCTAAAAATATACTGTCATTGTACTAACGACACTGGCTGGGAAGGGGTTAAACATCTAGGGCAATCAAAGGGTTAACTGTTTGCCTAGCCAGTGTTTTTGTGTACTGTGTTAGTTGCTTTTACTAGAGGAAGTGATGGATTTTATCCCTGCTTTGCAGGAACACAAAAGCCATCCCTTCCCCCCTGTCAGAACCGAGATCTGCCTTGTTTACATAGACAGATCTTCGTTCTGTGTGTTTTACTGAAGATCAGCGGGTGTCGGCGGATTAATCACAGCAGAAGCAGCGAGTGTGCGCCCCCTGCAGGCGGAAGTGTAGAATGGTGTATATATACGTGATTCTGCACAGGAGCGCCGCCCTGTAGCAGAAAATCTGCTATGGGGCTGTCTTGAAATGGTCAAAGTGTTACTAAACCCGCAACAGTAAAATCTGTCTGTATTTGCAGAATAGCATGCTTGTCATACTCACTGTGGAACTTAAGGAGTTAATTCTCTGCATTGCGTAAAAAGGCTCTTTGATCCTGTATGCACAGATTCTCCCCCTCCTCTCTTGGCAAGGCCAGATAATATACAGTCAGAGTAGTAAAGCTGCACATGCTCAGTTTGGTCTCTATTGCTGGAGAGAATATTTCCTTGATAAGCTGAGCTTTTCAGGTCACATGATATTGACATCACACATGTGGGCATGTATACAGATCCTAAATGACAGCCCAGTCCCTCCCATCTCCTCCACACAGTAACTAAAAAAGAACACAGTGGGTGGGATGTCACATCTTGATTGATGGATGATCCACCTCCCATAAAAGCGTGAGGACACAAGCTATAGTGGAAATCTCCTACCTGAACACTCAGCACTTGGGCAGACCCTGCAGTTTGTCACGTGACCGTGGTATACAGATCAGCCAAAAAGGTATATAGTGGCAGTATTTTAAGAAGATTTATAAGGTGGGGGGGGGGTTGTACTGTTTACATATTACTGGATTTAGTAACACTTTAAGCTTGGTACATACAGTCTGAATATTTGCCAGTTCAGGTGGAACCAGCCAACATTCAAACCATGTGTACTTCTGTCCTTAGGACAGAAGCCGGTCTATGGACCAGCTTTTGTCGAAGGGACAGGCTGGAAAACCAGCATCCGATCAGAGATTAGTGTGTTCTGGCAAGGGGGGAGTCCACCTGTCAGGACACAAAGGCACAGCGGGAGAGATCGCTGCACTAACATCGCATAGTTAGTACAGCGATAGCTCTGTTTTTTTGTTTTTTTTTAATTCGAGAAAAAAAACTGAATGTGTATACAAGGCATTAGCTGTGTATCAGCAGAGTGACAACTACTGTGCTTCTGACTCAAGAGATAAGAAGTGAGATTTGATGATGTTACTACTTTTCTGCTCAGTGTTCTCCTTGCTGGAGGCTCTGACATAAGGAAGCAAAACACCGCTTCTATCCAGATGACTGCCCTAATCACACAGAGAAACAGTGCAGAACAAGGCACTGTAAAGCATTAATAGAGAAAAGATCAGCTTTAGGTAGCAAGCAGGGAATACTGATGACCAGTTGTTTGCCTTCTGCTTGCCTTTTGTTCCAGAGTTCAATTACTTTCTTTATGTGGATCTTTGACTGTGCTCTTAACAGGCACTATAATCTGCCACTGGGCAGTCATATTGCTGTACGAATATGTCACTGAAGCGGTGTATATTATAGGTATTTAATATTAGGATAACAGTTCTGCTCCCATGGGCAGGCCCCTTGCTGTCCCATCAGCATAATGAATTGGCCCTTCTTTTCTGTTGCAGGCTAACTCGCCCAGAACAGTCTGCTTCTAGCTTTAGAAAATAGCCCACTCTTGTGTGAGCCTCTGCCAACGCCTGACACCACAGTGTACCTAACTCCCCTGCAGCATTTAGTTGAGCTTGAGCCAGCTGAGGAAGGTAGCACTGCCTTCTAAGAAATAAGATTTATGTATTTTGTTTAAGAAGAGTTACAGCTGCATTTAGTCTTAAGATTTTGGCAAAGGGTCCTCTCAACCAGATGGATGAGGGTCCTACTGTTGCTTAAGAATGAAGTAATATGACAGTCTGAAAATGAGCTTCATTTTTAAATTAAAATAAAAAGCCTCATTAAATCATTAAAGAAAAATGTTTTCCTACTTCTTAATAGTATCCAAATGCTAGACAAGAGGAACGAGGTCTTAAACTGAATTCTAGTTGAAAACAATTTTCCCTCATTTAGACTGTAAAAATAAATAAACTCTAATGAAGTGTGCAATGTGTAAGCACTGCTGTATTATATAGTACTCTTAGTTTTATGCCTCCTTTAGTACAATCTGCACTGAAACTTAGGCCTCATGCATGCTGGATGTTTTTACAGCTGCTGTTTTTGGCTTCAGGTGTTTTTTTTTTCTGCAGTCAGTAAACTCTCCAGCATGTTATCCTATGTGTTCATGCGCACAAAGGCTTTTAACAGTATTTTTTAGCAGGGGCATTTTGTGGCTGGAAAGAATCCCATAACTAGTGGGTTTGAAGAGAAGTTTTTCAGCTGTAAAAACGCCCTAACTCTGAAAAACGTTGACAAACGCACCTGTTCACCATTTTGAGCCATAAGCTTTTGTGGGGGTATAGCTAATGCAAAAATGCAGCAAAACTCATGTTTTTAAAACGGCATTCTACAGCTAAAGCTACTGGCGTTTTTTTAATGTCCAGTGTGCATGAGGCCTTACAGCAATGTCCAGAGTACATAGATCTCAGTGGGTCTCTCACTCTGCAGCATGTCCATTCTAAAAATGTCTTGCATTCTTTTCAGTGACTGCAAGGCGTTCTGTGTTTGAAGGATGGGAGACAGTGATGTTCATCTTCACCTACTCCAATGTGTTAAACATCTGGTTCCTGTGACTGTAAACGCTCATTCACATAGGAATGCATGCGTGAGCTAGATGTGTTCAATTAAAGCAGAACTGATTATTAGCCTATTAGTACAGATTGCAAGCAGGCAGGCTATTATCGCAGAAGAGACATGAAATATCTCATCTGCGATAAAGTACACCTACCTGCCTGCTCGCAGTCTTCTGTGGCTTGTAAACTGAGCTGCACATGTGCAGTTCAATTTACATTGCCAGCTTGGTCTCTAGGATGACGGCCCTCTGCATATAAACATATTTGCTTCATCCTGCAAGAGGAGGGGACCATATTGCCTTTAGCTCTGCTTTAACTTCAAAGGCAAAATGTAACATGGTGGTGTGAATAGGCTCCAGTGAATTTTCCCTGTGCTGCAGAATGGTATGAGCCCTAAATATGTTATGGTTCTCTTATTTTATTTGACCAATTAGTTCCCAATTGCATGAAAGTCGAGGTGATCGATGGACGTTCTATTTCATCTCGCATGCGTTCACACAGGAAACTAAGGTGGAATCCGGTCTGGGTTTTACCAGTCACCTTGGCAGGGTATGTTCCGGACCGGATTTTACGGTCCACTTGTGTCCATCAACAGGTAGTATAAAGGAAGCTGACCTGGATCAGATAATGGCTCTGACCTGGGACTCCATCAAGCCTGAGAAAAAGCTGATGAAATGAACTTTAATTTGTGACTGAAAAAAAGGTTTGCATTATCTTTGTTTTGTGGGTGATTGGGAAAAACTGTTTAGTTAGTGCCTGGATGGCAAGGATTTATTTTCTGTTTTATTTGATTTACCTGCAAAATGAAGCTGGCTACAATTCAGATTTTAAGAAAATCTGCCATTTGAAGTACCTTCACAATGGATATAACGGAAAATATACAGTATATACCCCATACAAACATATGACTAGAGGTTTTATGCTTTGACATAGACTTGCAACTTTTGTGTGGCTTTGAAAATTCTTGTATTTTGCAAATGGAGCACATTTTTGATGTAATAACATTACTATTACATACACGCTCGTCTGTTTCCTCTGTTTGTACTCAATGTTCAACTAAAACCATATAACTGAAATGTAAAAAAATGACTTGAAGACGTCTGCTAGACGTTTTTTTTCTATGTAATGGACTTACTACGCTGTCTTTTGAAAAGCTTTTAGGTGCAAACTGTTTAAAGTTGTGAACAGATCTGGCAAGTGTTCCTAAATTCTAGATACAGAAAAAGAAATAATAGACATAAGATAGAAAAAACAAAGCCAACAAAAATCCCCTTAACTGTTTATATTTAACTAGAACAGTAAAGTTAAGAGCATTAATGAGATGCCTATTATTTCTGACCTGATGAAAAGAAGAGGTTAGCTCCCGAAAGCTTGTTAGGAGAAAATGCAGCCAGTCCATTAAAGAAAAAAAGTATCATAAACCACAAATGTGGTGGAACATCATCCTTCACCGGACTGAACTGGATGCTACATTAAATTATAAACAGAATATTTTATGACTGGTTTTTAAAGGCTGAACAACTTTTTATTTTATTTTTTTTTCTTTATCGAGTTTCAGATCTCATTTTTCTTAACTCTTTCAGCTTTCCAGAGCACAGGTACATGCTTAACGCGTAACAAAAGCCTCCTATCCTTCACAGCCAAGGAAGCTGCCATGTTAGCTGTTGTTTGATCTGCAGTTGCCAAGGTGCTGCACATGTGATCAGTTATGACGCCAGCCATTTGATGGCTTGAGGGCACAGGCAATTGTGACTTACCATTCATGGCAAGCCTTGAATGTAATGATTTTGTGAAATCATTAAATCAATGGATTTAATTCCACTCTAAACAGTTTTCATATTATCAGAAAATCACAATTGTCTCACCATTCTTTTGTTAGCTTGTTATCTGTAGCAACCAATAAGAACCTTTTTCTCCTTTTTCAAACCTGAGCTGCAGAAGGAGCAGTTGGAAGATTGTTGTTATGGACAGCAAGATTTTTTTTTTCTGTAGTACATTTCATAGATCAACTTATTTTCACTGACTTGAAGTGTATCTAAATCTAGAAAACATAATGTAATATATCGCAGCTTGTCGGTCCTTAGATGTGGTGGTTGCATTAATTTCCCGTATTAGGCTTTTGCTCCTTAACCACTTCAGCCCCGGAAGGATTTCCCACTGTAGGACCAGAGCACTTTTTGTGATTCGGCACTGCGTCGCTTTAACTTACAAATGCGCGGTCGTGCAATGTTGTACCCAAAATAAATTTGTGTCCTTTTTTCGCACATATAGAGCTTTCTTTTGGTGGTATTTGATCCCCTCTGCATCATTTCTGATCACTGCTATAAACAAAAAAAGCGACAATTTTGCAAAAAAAAAAAAAAAAATATTTCTTACTTTTTGCTAAAATACAAATCCAAAAAAATATATAAAAAACAAATGTATTCATTGGTTTTGGCCGATTTATATTTTTCCTCATATTTTTGGTTTTAAAAAAATGGCAATCTGCATTTATTGATTGGTTTGCGCAAAAGTTGCCGTGTTTATAAACCATGAGAATTCATTTCTGGGGTTTTTACAATTATTATTTTTTTTTTTTTTTTTTACTGGTAATGGTGGCGATCTGTGATTTTTTTATCAGGACCGCGATATTGAGGCGAACATGTTGGACATTTTTGACACTTTTTTTTAGGACCAATGACATTTATAGTGCGATCTGAAATTTAAATGTCCGCTGATTACTGTATAAATGTCATTGGCAGCGAATGGGTTAACCTGGGGGGGGTGCTCTAGTGGTTAACTGTGTTCCCTGGGCGTGCTCTAACTGTGAGGGGGCTGGGCTGGCAGGAGCATGAGAGATCTAACTGATCCCAGTGATCAGTAGATCTCTGTCATGCTGCCTGACAGTGCAGGGAACCGCCGTGTTTACATCAGCGGTTCCCCGTTTTTCAGCTGTGGCCAGCAATCAATGTCCGCCGGTGAGCCGCGGGCACACTCCTGCAGCGAAACAGTGCCATTCTGCAGCAGGAAATGTACGCGAGCCGGTCGGGAACCGGTTAAAGTGATTCTGAGGTTGTAATTTTTTTCGAATAACATACCTCTTATACTTACCTGCTCTGTGCAATGGCTTTGCACAGAGCAGTCCCAATCCTCTTCTTTTTGGGCCCCCTGTTGGCTCCGTGCACCCAATAGCAAGCATCTTGATATTAGGGCACTCAAGCAGGCTTGTTCACAAGCTGCGCTCTTGTGAATGGACATTGTTCATTCACGTACAGAGTGTGGCTCAACCCTGCCCTCCGCTCTCTACTCATTAGCTCGGCTGTGATTGCAGCAGCAGGAGCCAATGCTTCCCACTGCTGTGTGAGCCAATGAGGAGAGAGAGACCTGGGAGAGCCGCTTCTCTCATGCACAATGCTGGATCCAGATGGGGCTCAGGTAAGTATAAGGGAGGTTGGAGGGAGCTGCACCCAGAAGGTTTTTTACCTTAATTCATAGAATACATTTAGGTAAAAACCTTCTGCCTTTAGAACCACTTTATTTCTCTCTTTAGTGATTCTGCCACACAACTTGTCCTAGCATGGCAACGTTTACTGTGCTGTGTCTATGGAGGAAAAACAATGACACACAAGGGTAGGAAGTGTGTTAGGGCTACAGTACTTCTCCCTGTAACAGTCCTAACACACCACCTATCCTAGGGTGAAATCATTGTTTCTAAATAGGCCAAAAATCCATACAACCTCTCAGAATTTCGAGCTATGATCGCATTCCATCCACTGTGGGCAAGCTGGGCGCCAACCAAGGTGCCATAGGTGTGTGCAGCCTATTGCATTAGGGTGTGCACCCCAAAGCTCAAACACACATTAACAGTATATTTATATACAGACACACACACTCTTATAGCAGAGCCAGTTCAGTGAAAGAGAGGTACGGTAGCTCTTCAATAATGGTGGAACTGGTCAGAGGGAGATATTTCCCATCTCTCCACCGGCACACAGAGCAGTAATGCTAATGTGCTTGGAGTGATTAGGGTGTGCCCAGGCACACCTGGCGCACGCCTATGCAAGGTGCCCATCTACACTCTGTTCAGATTGAATATAAAGAACAAATGTAAAATCAGGGTTTTTTTGCACTTATCACACAGATATATTAAAAAAAAAAACTTTAAATAGTATATTTAACAAACAAAAGGGAAGCACATTCGAGAAATTCATTTATTTGAAATTATTGCAAACACGAGCATTACCTGTTGCCTATAGCAACCAAGACTTTCGGCTATCATTTGTGCAGGGCATATTTAAAAGTTAAATAGGAACTCAGGTTTGTATGGGAAGCAAGACATTTTCTACTAGTTTTCTTTTTCAAACATAAGCCCACAATGTGTTTCACACCTGCAGCCTGCTATGAGGTTTGCATTGATTAGCTAACTGCATATTGTGTATGTGCTTCTCTTTACAGGTGGGTGCAAGTTGCTTGCCCAAGACTTTCAATTGACTGGGGAACAGCCTTCTCAAAGCCTCTGCTTACTCCATATGAGGTTTGTCATTACGTGGTACACCTACCTACTATATGTCCCTTTTTCTTTGTTTCTTGTTTATAGAGATGGTATTAAAAGGTCAGTCTGCCCAATATGGATATTTTAGTAGTGGCAGATTGCAGCATTTTGAATCACCTGTGTATCTAGGTTAGGGCATAGGAATTCTACATTCTGTGCAATGTGCTTCCAGGTCTTCCTACCTACTGCAGCTATTGAAAGAGAATATCTCTTGCTATTTAAACTCTCAAGTTACACTGCTAGGAAAGAGCCAGGATGTGTACTAGGTAGACCCCAGCTCTGGAGTACTTGACACATGAAGGCTAGCAGGTCAATCAGCATCTGGCAAACACCAAAGGTAGGTGTTCAGGATGGAACTTTTAAGTATGAAGAAATACATTTCTAATGAGGTATCTTTTTTTTTTAGAGATGTTGGCACTTGATAATAATATACTATATAGTTTATATGCACCATAGTATACTATATTCGTGAAAGTCTGTTAGCTGAGCTTTGATCATAGATCTTCACAGAGGTACAAGGAGCAGAAAAGAACAATCAGCATGCAACATTCAAAGCAGGAAGCACAGAATGTACTGTATATGTAATGAGTGAATATAATCACGCCTGTACGTACATAAAATCTTACAAAGAAAAAGAAAAATTAAGGTTTTTGAAGTATTTATACATTTTGGCAAGATAATTTAAAGGCTAAGTGGACCTTTAAAAAAAAAAAACTAAAATGTGCATGATGTTGCAGGTAAAAAAATGTGCATTTATTGTTTGGTTTTGGTTTTTTTTCTTGTTCAAAAGTTTTATTGAAGGTTACAAAGTGAAAACAGTGGTACAGAAGTACAAAAACAGTCTCATGCTCTGAAACGTAATGACAATAGAGCAGAAGTATGGTCATACAAACAATTTCCTGACAGGTTGGGAATGAATCTTCACTCGGTGGGTTGTGTAATGGTATCCGGTGGGGGAGGTATAACCCGAGGGTGATCGTCTGGTGGTGAGCCACTAGTTAACAGACTGGCCTGGGGACATTCCACCCATCTCTGCGCCCCAATGGGGTCAATCTGCGCCTAGACAGGAAGGCCGCCCCAGGTCTCGTTAGATTTAGGGGTCTACCAGGCTACAAGTCCTATATGGGTTTGTTATGGACCTCCGAAAATGGGGGACTATGTCAACGGAAGCAGGTGTATTGTCTGCTCTGTGGAGGTGGAGTTGTTGAGATGAGACCTGTAGTAGAGAGGGGGGCGGAGGGGAGGAGAGGTGGAGGAGAGAAAGAAAGAGAAGAGAGAAAAAAAAGGAGGGGGAGCAATGAGGGGAATGAGAGGGGGAGGAGAAGTGTGAGGAGAGGGTGGGGGGTATATCCTGCGCCTTCTAGTAATAGGGGTTCAGGGTGCTCACTTCGGAGGATTGCGATCTCCCACTGGGGAGACGACTGGGTTGTTCAAGGGGTTAAGAGGCTATGATCAAAGTTAGGAGGAAGGAAGAAATCCATCCAAGGTTTCCATATTTTCTCTTGGATTACCGTCTTATCCAGGATTATGGCTTCAATTCTCGCATGGATCATGGCTCTAGTAACCCTATTTTTCGTTTCAGTTGTATTGAGAAGAGGGGTTTTCCACGCCTTTGCAATCGTCTGTTTAGCTGCTGTTGTAACCTGTAAGAGGAGTTTAAATTGAGTTCTAGTAATGTCATCTGGTTTCATATTTAGTAGAGCGACCGTAGGTTCAGGGGAAAGAGCGGTGTTAAATAGAGTAGATAACATCTGAAAAAAGGGGCAGGTCCATCAAATATGGAGGTGTGTACCTCTTTCAGAGCATCCCCTGAAGCAATGGGGGGGGGGGGTATGTGGGGAAATATTTTGCAATTCTGGATGGAACTAAGTACCACCTTAGAAGTACTTTGTAGTTGGTTTCTATAGCCGTCATCGATTGAGAGGAGGCTTTAGTTGCTTCCCAGATGTCGGTCCAATCTTTGGGTTCAAGGTGTATCCCCAGGTCTTTCTCCCAATTGGTGACATACAATAGAGAGGAGGGGGGAGGAGGGTCTAGGAGTTGGGCATATAGGCCTGAGATTAGGCCTCTAGCGTGGGGGTCCTTAAGGCAATAGTGCTCAAAGGGGGATATGGAAGGCAGGGAAGGGTCTCTGCGGACGCAGGGGGAGAAGAAATGTTTTAATTGGAGGTATCTAAAAATGTCAGAGTTAGGCAGGTCGTGGGATTCACGGAGTAATGAGAAGGGTTTGATTGCGTCTGGAGTCGTGAGGGAGAGAGCTCTAAGAAGGTTGGATCTGGTCCAATTGTTGAAAGAGTTTGGGGAGGTCCAGGCTGGGTAGAACACTGGGTTTTTTAGAAATGAGAGCAAGGGATTGTGTGGTGACTGTAGGTTATGTTTGGTCTTTAGGTTATCCCAGAGGCGAAGACTGTGTGCAGTAATGGGGTTAGTAAGTCATTTGCGTTGTTTGGGGTTGAGCCAGAGGAGATTGGCTATAGATAAGGGGTCGCAGTCGATCGACTCTAGAGAGACCCACAAGGGGATTTCTTTGGTAGCGTGGTATTTTGGGAGTAGTGCTAGTTGAGCAGCCTGATAATATTTAGTAAAGTTGGGGACGCCCAAGCCTCCCTTAGTTTTAGGTGAGAAGAGTATGTGCCTCTTTATTCTGGGTCTAACCTTCCCCCAGATAAATTGAAATGTACGTCTCTGTAGGATACGTAGGAAGTGTGGGGGGATGTGAATTGGTAAGACCCTGAACAAATATAAAATTTTTTGCAAGATGGTCATCTTAGTGGCGACTATTCTACCTACCCAGGCTAAGGGGAGTTTGGCCCAGGACAACATAAGGTTTAAGTGTGCCAACATCGGGGGGTAATTAGCCGAATAGAGATTATCAAGGGATGCCTAAGTAGGGCAAGCTATTGGTTGACCAGGAAAAGGGTAGAATTGATTGTAAATGGGCTAGTGGTTGGGAGTCAATGGAGATGTTAAGGGCTTTGGACTTATGCGGGTTCACCACCAGGCCCGAGGTTTTGCCGAATTCATCTAGGGTCTTAAGGAGGTTTGGTGCGGAAGTTACGGGGGCAGTCAAAAATAACAATATGTCGTCCGCAAAGAGACATAATTTGTGCTGGTGACCACCTAGATCGATGCCTTTTATATTGGGGTTAGTGCGAATCATTTGAGCAAGTGGTTCAATTGCGAGGGCAAAGAGTAGGGGAGAGAGGGGACAGCCTTGGCGTGTGCCACGGCATATTGGGAACAGCTCAGATTTAAAGCCCGAGTACTTGACGTAGGCCGAGGGGGAATGGTATAGGGAGGTAATCCAGGAAAGGAAATGGGGGCCAAAGCCCCATGAGGCAAGGGCAAAATTCAGATATGACCAGGACAGGGTATCGAACGCTTTTCTAATATCTAAAGAAAGAAAGCAGATCGGTATTTTCCGTTTCTTAGCTATATGTGAAAGTATAACTGCTCTGCGAATGTTGTCTCCTGCTTGCCTAGCGGGGATAAATCCGACCTGATCTCTATGGACCAGAGATCCGATGATTGGGTTCAGTCGAGTGGCTAGAATTTTGGCAAGGAGCTTGATGTCTAAGTTTAGTAAGGAGATTGGGCGAAAATTAGCCCAGGAGGTATTATCTGAGTGGGGTTTGGGTATCATGGAGACGACAGCCATGAGGGATTCAGGTCTGAAGTTGGAGCCCTTTAGGATGCTGTTAAGGGCTGGAGTCAGGATGGGGGCGAGTAGGTCAGGAAAGCGCTTGAAATACGTAGCGGTGAATCCATCTGGGCCTGGTCTTTTGTTGGAACGTAGCGATTTAATGGCTGTTGTCACTTCCATGTCCGTGATGGGCTGTTCAAGTGAAGCGCGTTGCTCAGCTGTCAGGGCGGGTAGCGTGATGTGGGAGAATAGGGATGCGGCGTGGGCTTCATCGAAGGGCTTTTGGGAGGAATATAGGGTAGCGAGATGTCTACGGAAATGGGTAACTACTTTTACTGGGTTGCTTGTATAGGTGTCGTGATCTATCTTCAGCCGGATAGGTTTATAGGGTTGGTCTAACCTCCTTAGTGTTAATGCGAGGAAGGTATCTGGTTTGTTACTTTTCGTGTAGAGTTTGTGCCTGGAGCGCCTCAAAACTTTGTCGGCCGAGTCAGTTAAAAAGAGATCTAGTTCGATACGCGCCTGGTCCGAACTTTGTCTGTTCTCGGGGGTTGGGTCTGCCTGGAAGCTTTTGTGGGCTTCAAGAAATCGGGCATCAAGTTCTTTGTGTTTTAGTTTCCTAGTTCTTTTAAGGTGTGATGCCTTGCTTATTAATACTCCTCTAAGGACTGGTTTATGGGCCTCCCACAGAGTCAAAGGGGAGATGTCCCCTGAGGAGTTATTAGTAATGTAGTCCTTGATGGCCATTGAGATGTCTAAACAGTGAGAAGGGTCGGCCAGGATGGAGTAGTTTAGGCACCAGGTTCTGTCAATTTGTTTGGGGATTAAGGAGGTGAGTGACGTGAGGACGGCGTCATGATCAGACCATGGGCATGGGGCTATGCTGGAAGATATGAGGGAGGGTGCTGTGCACACATCGATCAGGATGTGGTCAATACGTGACAGGGTTTTGTGGGGGTGGGAGTAATGAGTGTATTGTCTGAGTGTGGGGTTAGACTCTCTCCAGGTATCAATGAGGGAATTGGATGTGAGCAGGTTCTTAAGGTGCATGCGCCCTTGGTTCGAATCTGGGTTGAAAGGGGACTTATCGAGGAAGGGGTATACCATTTGATTTGAGTCACCTCCTAGCACTAGTGTGCCTCGTCTATGTTGTGACACAACCTGCATGAGATGGGACATAAAGGAGGAGGGGCGTTTGTTGGGGGCATAGTATGCCACTAAGGCAGCGGTTCTCAAATAGTGGGGCGCGCCCCCCGGGGGGGCGCGAGGCTCCGTAAAGGGGGGCTCGTTCTGATGCAGAGCTCAGCAGCGTGACAGCAAGCAGCGGCAGGGATTCGGGGGAAGGTGGCCAGCGAGGAGGGCAGAAACATGTGAGAGTGAGCTCCGCCTCTCCCCCCTCCCTGACCACTGAAGCGCGCGGGGTGATAAACTCTTGGCGACGGAATCACCGTATGATACGGGGGTTGTTTGCGGGGAGGAGGAAATACAGGGTAGAGTACGTCCAACACAGTGTTGTATCTGCTCCGTGTGATCACGATCCTCCACTGAGTTTAGTTTACCATATGGGGAAGGAGCTATTCAGGGGAAAGTTGGGTCTAAGCTTGGTTCCCGCGTACGTGGAATTCTTGGACGAGTGTAGGTTAAGGGAGTAACTATGGACCTCTCTCAGAT
>BLSH010130020.1:314854-325333 GCA_018402905.1 Glandirana rugosa | reverse complement strand
CTCTCCATCAGGCATTGGCGCGATTTTCAGTGCAGTAGATGGAGTCCGACTTGCGTCTCAGCATGACTTGACTGTAATAAAAGTCAATGCAAGTTACCTGAAGTCTTTTCTAAGTCGGAGCGACTTGAGTCTTTGGGCAGACCGCCAAGTCTGGGCAGAGAGCCAAGTTCTGAAGTCCCTGTTGATAAAAGAAGCTACAAGAGATACAATGTAATTACTTCAAAGGAATGAACTCCCGTGTATAGAAGATGTTTAGTTTAACCATTTAAAGACTAAATCTTTTCTGATTTGCTGCTTACAAATAAAAATCCAGTATTTTTTGCTAGAAAATGACTTAGCACTCCCAAACATTGCATTTTTTTTAGCAGAGACCCTAGAGAATAAGATTGCGGTTGTTGCAATATTTTATGTCACACAGTATTTGCGCAGCGGTCTTTGAAACGCAATTTATTTGGAAAAATTACACTTTAAAAAAAAAAAAAATAATAAACAGTGCTGTTAGCCCAATTTTTTTGTATATGTAAGATGTTACGCCGCGAGAATCGTGAGAGAGTCGTGATCTTTATTCTAAGCAAAAAAATTGTGATTCTCATTTTGGACAGAATCGTGCAGCTCTACTAGCCGGTATAATGGTGTCCAGGGTCGTGAGATAGACCTTCTGCTTACTTTATAGATAAATTGGATTTTCGGTTAATACACTTTTGCTGTCAAATGATATAAAAGAGACAATAATGATTATTTGTAATACTTATGTTAAATACGTGAAGCAATACTAGAATATACATTGAATAAGATATCGGAGAAGCCTATGATATTGTTATGTGCTGCTTGGATAAAGATGGTCAGCTTGGCTCCCAGTGGCCTCCCTTATCCAAAAGCATAAAATATTCTGAAGCTATAAATATTAGATGTGGCTAGTGCACTGGTCAACTTGGTATTTGTAGGAGGTTGCATCAAAAATATATACATATTTCTGCTACCTAGTACATGTCAAGGCTCCTCAATGAGTGGGCACCTCTGGGCACTGCTCAGGGGCCCCAGCTGCATGGGGTGGCTGCATTTTCCCTGTCCCCTTGTAAACATGTACTGCTTTGCTTTGTCAAGTTGATCGGGTCAGCAGGAGCATCAGCGGTGCGGGGGAGGCTGCCTGTAACACTCCCCTGTCATTTAATCAGGTTAGGCTGTTCCTTGGGGATCTTCAATATCTCCGGAGGCAGCCAGAGTTGGTGGGTGGAGCTGGGGTGTGGCTGCCTCCTCCACTCCTCCCAAAGACTTGTTCATTCAGGCTGAGGAGACCACAGCAGCCCCCCTGGGAGTCTTTCTATCCTGCCACTATACTACCCATACCTGCCACTATACCACCTATACTACCCATACTTGCCATTATACTACCCATACCTGCTATTACACCACCCTATACTACCCATACCTGCCACAATACCACCTATACTGCCCACACCTGCCACTATACTACCCATACCTCCCACTATACCACCTATACTACTTGTACCTGCTACTATACCACCTATACTACCCATACCTGCCACGATACTACCCTTGCCTGCCACTATACCTCCCTATACTACCCATACCTGCCACTATACCACCTATTAAACCTATACCTCCCACTATATCACCTATACTGCCCATATCTGCCACTATACCACCCAAACCTGCTACTATACCACCTATACTAACCATACCTGCCACTATACTACCCATACCTCCCACTATACCACCTATACTACCAAAAACTCCCACTATACTATCTATACTACTCGTGCCTGCCACTATACTACCCATACCTGCCACTATACCATCTATACTACTCATACCTCCCACTATACTACCCAAACCTTGCACTATACCACCTTTACTACCCATGCCTGTCACTCTACCACCTATACTACCCATACCTGCCACTATACTGCCCTATACTACCCATACCTGCCACTATACCACCTATACTACCCATACCTGCCACTATACTGCCCTATACTACCCATACCTGCCACTATACCACCTATACTTCCCAAACCTGACACTATGCATTACTACACCCTATACTGTGCCCTCTGCCCCCCCATACTGTGTAGTCATACATAAATACAGGCCAATGATAGGCTGGGAGAGGCATTTATGACAGGCGGACAGTGTGTACAAGGAGGGGAATACTTTCTAAAGCGAGTGGGAGCAGTGTGTACAGGAGAAAAGAGTCAGTGTATACAGGGGGGCAGTGTGTAGAGAGGGCGAGACAGTGTGTATGGGGGTGAATTTATTTTGGGATAATTCCCTGGTTGTGTGTATTTGTTGTTTCTAATCAGACTCAAAAGCCATGCCCCAATATGTAGCATCGTTTAGCCACACCCACTCCTTGCCACCTTGCGTATAGCGCTCCGCAGGTCACCATCTCCCTGGTAGGGGCCCTAGTGTATTACATTGCCCAAGGGCACATGATTATTAAGATGGCCCTGAAAAGAGTAAGGGTTTATTGGGGTGAACAATGATACGAAAACCTAAATCATGTGGAAATTTCCTCTTTTGAGCTATGACAACGGTGGTGTTTGTGTGGTGGGGGGTGTAGTAAAAAAAAAAAAAAAAAAAAAAAAAAAAATATATATATATATATTGATAATAAATGATTTTAGTATGTAAGTTCCATTCACATCACCCTGTGCTCTTTTCAGGCCTCCGTAGCTCTTAAGGAAGCAGAATGGCAGAATACATATCCAATGGACTTTTATGCCAACCAGTCTCTGGGTCCTTGGACAGTGAACCATGAGTCCCATCGGCCTCCCAGAGTTGCAGCTAAACAAACAAAGGTGAGTTCAGTTACAAGAAACACTTATGTGCTTAACCATTATATTTGTGGATAGTAATATTTTGTTAAATGTTCTTCCTTAGCATTTGCCTCTTATCACAGCTTTATACAGCCGACCTAGTACTTGCTTTATTGTTTCAAATTTCTTGGCTGTTTTTATGGAATCAAAATATCTCTCTTGCTTTTGAACACATAAATGTCTTTGCATTTCTCTCTAACTATTCCCCCTGATTTTCAGTGCACCAACTGCACCACCTAGTGGTCAGAGGTTTACTTACTGCCTTTGGGCTGATATGTCTTTGCAATGCATGTGTACCTTTGGGAAGTTTTGTTTAATGAATCTGCATGAGCTTAACATGCATAGTGTTAATATAATAGCTAATCATCCTCATTGGGTGTTGCAGTCGGCCAAACACATATACTGAAATTGTGTTTTATGATTATGGTTTATTATGGTACATGGATGTTTAGTTCAGAGAGAAATGGAATTCAAGTAGCCTAAGCTTCAGTTACACAGAAAGCAGAGAGGGTTTTCTTAATGGATGTGTGGAACCTTGAGCCAGCAGGAAGCCCAACATAGAAAGGGTAGAGGTCAGTGTAAGATGGAGGAGATATAGCCTGTGCTGCTGCTTGGAGTTGGTAATACTACTCATTGCTCATTCCCTTATCACAGTTGTTTAAGGTCTTTAAGTAGCTTTTTAAATTGTTGCCTCTCTACCCTTGTACCCTTGATTCCTCCTGTATTAAATTGTATTATAACTGTACTGTCTGCCCTCATGTTGTAAAGTGCTGTGCAAACTGTTGGCTCTGTATAAATCCTGTATAATAATAATATTTAGCAATAATAGAACTAGTACACTAGTAGGGGATGGTTACAAATAGTTTGGGTTACCTGCATGAAACAAGTCTCAAAAACAATGACTAGATGGTGCTTTTGAGACTTTATTATATGTCATATGTCTTCTTTTTATTGTAGCGCATTTAGACATTGCCTGCAGCAGGCCTTGATCTTTGAGGAATTTGCATACATCTTTTACTATTTTGGGAAAAAAGGGAAAGTCATAGTTCAATATTGTACTCCTTTCTTTCTTACAAAAGCAATAAAGGCTTAAATAAGGATAACTTATTGCATGACCTGTACATTACACTGATACCTTAATAACAAACTACAGGCGGTCCCCGGGTTACAAACAAGTTAGGGGCTGTAGGTTTGTTCTTAAGTGGAATTTGTTTGTAAGTTGGAACAGGTACATTTTTTAAAGTGTGGATTCAGCCAAAAAAACTATTTTTAAGCTTTTTGGATAGCATAGGGAAGGGGTAACACCCCTGTAATGTTTGTTTTGCTGTCTATGTTTCTGTTCAGAAGATTTCACTTCACTTCCTGTCCCAATGATAATTGGATTTTGAAAATTTTGGGTTGTTGTAGAAACAAGCCTTGGTGATAAAGCTTCAGTGGAGACATCTTTTTCCCATAATAACTCTTAAAGGAGTGAATTTCCCTTCCTAGGGGGAGATTTCCTCTCACTTCCTGTTTTCTCCCTCTGTTTGTAAGTAGGAGTCGTTTGTAAGTCGGATTTTTGTAACTAGGGGACCGCCTGTACATGGTCCTGTTCATAAAGGGCAGTACAGCAATGGGCAGAAGACAAATAAAGAGCATCACATTAGATAGGCTTCCTGTTGTACAAAAAGTAATTTGTCACAAACCGTAAAAAGCTGTATTCTTAATATTCAACATGAATAGGTGGCTTCCCAACAGCTGCTCCAGCAGATATCCTATTAGGAATCTATAATGGATTTTCAATAGCGTAGGTCTATACAAGTGCAAAACTAAACATAAAAACATAATAGTAGTACGAAAGACAACAAAGTCCTGGTCCATCAAGCTGTAGTAGCATTTAACTACCCGAGTACCATCCTTCACTACCAGGCTATTTTTAAGTCTTCGGTGCTGTGATAGGCCAATTCACAATTACACAATTTTGCAATACTGTATCCAAATGAATGTTATATATTTTTTTTATACAGCGAGAGCTTTTTGGTGGTATTTAAAGAGGAAGTAAACCCTGATGGGTTTTACTTCCTTTTTAGCTTTCTGCAATGTAAAAGCATAATAGACTAGTATGCATCGCACACTAGTCCATTATGTGCCACTTACCTGCAGAGGAATCCAGCGATGTCCCCGCTCCAGGCTGCGTCCATGCCTGTGTCTCTTCCTTCCGGGTGCCGCGGACTCCGGTGCTGTGATTGGCCAGAGAGCCGCCATTCACGGCACGATGTCCCGTTTCTTCACTGCGCATGTGCCAATGACGTTGGTGCATGCAAATACACTATATATCTCCTATACGTGCAGGTTTAGGAGATATGCAGGGTACCTACAGATAAGCCTTAATATAGGTAGGTTAAAGTGGTTGTAATGCCTTACAACCACTTTAATAAACCACTGTTTTCCTTACTTTCTGTTATAAAATATATCAAATAAAAATGCCAAGACCGTACATAAACACCCAAATGACCTATTTTTGGAAAGTAGACACTCCAAAGGGATCTCATGTTTTGCCACAGTTTTTTCCAAATGAAGAAACATGATGGTATTAAGGTGGTTCAACAGTCACGCTCCAGAGTGGACTCACCTTGGTTCCGTGCTCTGCCCTCCTGCCACAGACACTCACTACTGTTGCTGCATTCTCCATAACTTCAATCGACTGCAAACTAATCACTGGCAGCTTCACTGATACAGTGGCAGCAGATGGGTGGAGATGGTGTTAATATGGGGCTTGGTAGTGGCGCACTAGATACAGCGTATCATCAATGTGCATGGAGCCAACCGTAGGCTATAGTTATTTTGTTTGCAGACTATCCCCGCCATTTTCTGTGCACTGTTGTGTTCCTCTAGTGCCGGGTGTTAAGTAAGCGACTTCATATCTCTGTGTCAGGCAGGAAGGATTGTGGGAACTGGTAGCTGGTCCAGCCAGCATCCTGGAATTAGGAAGTTAAAATGGGACTACACATCTCAGAATGCCGGAGTCCACAGTCCACACCTCTCCTCACCGGGGGGGGGGGGGAGTGGTTGCTGCCTACTGCGGAGAGATCCAGTGCCTCCAATCAGCCTCGGGGCGCTCACCCTAGACTGCTATCGGCAAGAGGACGTTGCCATCTCATCCAGCAGCCGTAATCATCGTGTCCGCCAAGCAACAGGTTCACCAGTCGCCAGTCCTGTGCTTGCAACCATCGTTCCAAAGGGTTCTGACGGGTTCTTCAGTTGGTGAGAGGGCTGTCGCCCATTGCTCCAGCCCCCTTTTACTTGCTCTGACACCTGTTTTGAACACTGTGTAAAGACACCTTGCACCTGGGAACATCTTAACACTTCACAAAGACACTGTGCACAAACATCCCTACTCTAACATACCGGAGGAATACCCTTTACCAGTCTGGCTGTTTACATATGTGAATTTACTGAGCCATACATAGGATACAAATCTGAAAGAGCTCGAACTGCCAGTGAAGATAAAGCAGGCCTGCCTCCTGGACATTGCTGTTGCCACTCTGATAAGGTCTCGGGTTCTCACTTATGCTATTCCAAATTCTCCTCAGGGTGATTATAGTGTATAGGCTGGCCTGGGATTCTCCCCATTAGCTTGGGTTAAGCTTCACTAAATATCATAACCTTTGTAAGCATATTGTAAAGGTTTTCCTTGTTGTAGGTACTCTGTATCATGTACTGTGTCTACCTCACATGTGTTCAGTAAATCGTTTAAGCTGTCTTTAAGGGGGAATTCTCCATTTGAGCCTGCACAATTCTTTAGTGCTCATATGCTTGGAATTCCTCTAGTGTATAATTCTTCGGTTTCAGTAAAATCCAAGAGTGAATTATTCCAACCTGTGTCATAGTGTCTGTTTAACCAGTTCCCCACCACCTACCGTGTATTCACGGCGGCAGTGTGAATGCTGTGCCCGAATCGCCGTAAAAAGATGGCGATCTGCGAATGGCCGCTAGGGGGCGCGCGCCCGCCGCACTCCTGAGTGTGCCCGCGGCTCGGGCGGACCCGATGTCCGCCAGAGAGCCGCAATGAGCGGCCACAGGCAAAGAACAGGGAACCGCCGATGTAAACACGGCGGTTCCCCATTCTGACAGTGCAGGCATGGGTGCTCTACTGATCCCTGTCACTGGGATCAGTTAGATCTCTCATGCCCATGGTAGCCCAACCCCCCACATAGTTAGAACACACCCAGGAAACATAGTTCACCCCTTCACTACACCCTGCAGGTTAACCCCTTCACTGCCAATGACATTTATACAGTAATCAGTGGACATTTACATTTCTGATCGCTGTATAAATGTCAATGGTCCCAAAAAAGTGTCAAAAATGTCCGACATGTCCGCCCCAATATCGCAGTACCGCTAAAAATCGCAGATCGCTGCCATTACTAGTAAAAAATAAATAAATAACCCCAGAAATGAATTCTCATCATCCGTAAACAGGGCCACTTTTGCGCAAACCAATAAAACGCAGATTGCGATTTTTTTTTTTTTTTTTATCACAAATATGAGGAAGAGTATAAATCGGCCAAAACCGGTGAAAAAAATGTTTTTTATATATATATATTTTTTTTATTTGTATTTTAGCAAAAAGTAAGAAATTTTGGGTTTTTTTACAAAATGGTCGCTCTTCTTTTGTTTATAGCGGTAATCAGAAATGACGCAGAGGGGATCAAATACCACCAAAAAAAAGCTCTATTTGTGGGAAAAAAAGGGCGCAAATTTCGTTTGGGTGCAACGTCGCACGACTGTGCAATTGTCAGTTAAAGCGACGCAGTGCTGAATTGCAAAAAGTGCTCTGGTCCTAAACTGGGAAATTCTTCCGGGGGTGAAGTGGTTAAAGTGTACCTAATACCATGTCTGAACCAAGAGTGTCAGGGGGGCTGGAGAGCCTAAGGGGTCATACATGGAGGGAGGAGGTGAAGTGGTTAATGTACATGTGAGATACAAGAGAGGATGGTTGCAGGATATGGGGGGTGAGGGGAGAAGAGGGGGCACGGTAAAATGGTTAAATATTATTCCACAATCAAATTCATTAAACCCCTCCTCTTGAATTTGCTGCTGCCTTTCTCTGATGCCTTACTACAAACCATTCATGAGTTCATCCTTCCTCATAGCCACTCTGATTGGCTGTGTACATTATAACAGCTCAGGTCACAGCCATACAATACAAAGTAATAAATACAAGTCCACCTATCGCTGTTTTTTTAGCATATGATGGTATGTAGGTGGTTAGAGCAACTCAAAGTTGCAACTCAAAGTGCACTTAAAGCATGATGAAGTAGCAGTGGTATTATGGAATGACTTAAGTGCTATTTAGCAACAAAACTCCATCGATTGTGTTTTTTTTTTTATTATTATTATTAATTATAGCCTACTGTATTAATAATACACTACTCACGCTTCCCATGCTTCAGCACTTTCTCGTGCTTCTTTCTTAATTTTCAGGTTGAATAATGACCAGCATCCATCAGCTCTGTTTGCCCAGGCAGCCAATAATACACCCTCAGGTGTTGTGTTTTTTTTTTTTTTTTTTTTTTAACAGATTATATTGTTATTCAAGAGTTTTTGTAAGGAGAACAGACAGTGTTCAGATGGGAAATATACAACAATGGTCTAACAATACTATTACATCCCAGTCAACTCAAGTATGTGGCTATTTAAAACAGGTGTTCTGCTTTAAGTGATATTGCAGCTTGATGAGTCAAGGCTATAGACATAATTAATAAAGTTGTGTAAAGGGCAAGGAGAATTGTGGCAGTGCTAAGGCCTGCCATGGTGTGATTATAGGAAAAAGACACACATGATTCACATTTAAATAGAACAAAAAGCTTCAGAGTATTGCTTCTAAATGGAGAGCACTGGCTTGACAGTTTTCTCTGGGTTTTGTAATCCAGGATCGGGGACTGAAGCTTGAAGGTTCCAAAGTGTCTTGGAGGACGGAGCCTTCAATCTTGTGTCTGGGTCTTGCTGGAGATCTGCAGGCTGTGTCAGTCCACAGGTGTACAGATTAGTTATAAGCCAAAAATGATCATAGCTCAAGGCTCCCAGGATATAGGATAAAGTATGTGGTGCAATGAGAGAGACTGAGATGTGGGCCTCCCACTTTACCCCATGTTACCTATGGAGGAGGTTGAGGACAAAATTCAAAGGAGTTGCAACATGGAGAGCATGGCCTGAGAGATTGGTGGTCAAAGTTGCTACCACCAGATGGACCTGAGCTGGCATGACTGTGACTAGTATAAAGTCACAGTCCTGTGGGAAGAGGATGCCCAACGTGACGGAGACCTCTAGCAATGCTCTTGTGTGGGAGATCAATGGGAGGCCAAGGCACCCAGAAAGCAAGAGAAATGCTGAGTTTTGCATTTTTGCCACTTAGGGAAATGGTCGGCCAAGAGAAGAGCATAGTACCCAACACTTTGCAAGGGGCATAGCCAAATTTCTGAGGAGTGCCAGTCTGTTACCTCTAGCCTACTGAGATCCTATTTTTGCCTGCAGAGGTTCCAGGGAAAGACTGCAGTGTTGTCACATGGGGGCCTTGGCCTGTGCAAGTGCAGCATAAACAAGATGGCGCACTCAAGTGAAGGCTTTGGCACCTGCCTTAAGAATGGGTAAAACTGGTGCAGTTTTTGGGACTGATTCCAGTGAATTAGGAGTGTGTCCAGCATTGAGATCTGTGGTGTGCTACCCTGAGAAGTGGGGAGGCATTGGTGAAAGTCCAATGTGCAGCAAAGCTAAAGACTGAAAAAGACATGTATACTGATGCTGGTTGTGGCGGAGGTAATCTAGCAAAGTGCTGGGAAAGATGCCCAGGGAAACCTCCCAGGAGCCTGCAGCGATGTTGCGGAAGGTTTTCCAGGACAACTGTTGAGTTGTCCAAGTGGGCAAGAGTGCCCCTTTAATGTGGAAAAGTGATGGGAGGAGCAGCTCAGAGGTCCAGCACATAGGAGGCTAA
Source organism: Glandirana rugosa (assembly GCA_018402905.1). Classification (NCBI taxonomy): domain Eukaryota; kingdom Metazoa; phylum Chordata; class Amphibia; order Anura; family Ranidae; genus Glandirana; species Glandirana rugosa. The sequence continues at coordinate 315,520 of BLSH010130020.1, read as the reverse complement.
GACAGAAAACGGAGGTTAATGTTGATAAATGTAATGCTGATGATAATATCGAAAGCTGTATTACTGCAGAGATATCCATTAATAATGTTGATGATAAAGGTGGAATATCTCCTATGACAACCAGGACAGAGCCACATGCCACATGGTTGTCTTTGGAGATCTTGCAAGGACTCCATGTGTTTGTGCTGGAGATTAACCAGAACAGTTCAGATACTACTCTGATACACTACTTGTGGAACAGAGCGGACATGCACCACGCAGTGAAAGTGTGTGGGTGCTGGTTGAGAGATTAACTTAGCCTGCTGTAGTTGAAAATGTGTTGGTCCCTTTGTGACTACCTTGACCTATGATTTGTCATCCGCGTCTATTAATAGTAAAAATAGGTGAAGTTCACCTTTGTGTAAAAGTTGATGTCGTCCGATTCAATTAGAGAGTTGGTCGTGGGTGTGTGAAAGTGACGCACCACGTACAGGCGAGACAAGGTGTTCATCACATAGTCTCATCATAGACTTGACAAGACCAATTAGAGGTCGTGTTTGTGTACCTCAGGAACGTTCTAGAGGTTTCTGTTGGTACACCGTACACCGAGACAGGACCAACAGTATCCTCTATAAGGTGGAAATAGTAGTTGTAATAATTACCTATAGAGACGTCATTATGTCGAAA
>BLSH010130020.1:280625-306668 GCA_018402905.1 Glandirana rugosa | reverse complement strand
ATCCTCAAACAGAAGGTGGAGGAACGCAAGGTCTCTAACATCCACCAGCTCCGTGATGTCTTCATGGAGGAGTGGAAGAGGACTCCAGTGGCAACCTGTGAACTCCATACCCAAGAGGGTTAAGGCAGTGCTGGAAAATAATGGTGGTCACACAAAATATTGACACTTCGGGCCCAATTTGGACATTTTCACTTTGGGGTGTACTCACTTTTGTTGCCAGTGGTTTAGACATTAATGGCTGTGTCTTGAGTTATTTTGAGGGGGCAGCAAATGTACACTGTTATACAAGCTGTACACTCACTACTTTACATTGTAGCAAATTGTCATTTCTTCAGTGTTGAAAATATATAATAAAATATTTACAAAATGTTTGCATCAGAACGGTTTCTCCCCCCAGACAAGTAAATGGCAAGGAAAAAACACCTTAAAGAGGAAGTAAACCCAATCACTTTAAAACAGGTTGATGCAAGGAAGTAAACTGCAGGCTAGAATGAGGTCAAAAGTACCTGAATGCAGCAGAATGCACCTAAAAGGATGCTGTATTTGTCCATGAAAACAAGCCCTTAAAGGCTAAATTCACTCTATGAGTAGAATGGCATATGCAGACAAGGCAGTCAAGGCCAGCACAAGTGTAGTGGGGGAGGTAGGAGGGGCAGCTGCCCTGGGCGCAGAGAGTTCATGGACAGGAGGGGGTGCTGCGTGGCAAGCTACACTCAACATGATGATAGGGGTGTGCAGAGATGAGTTGTGGATGGGGGGGCGTGCAAAGGTGTGTTGTGGGTGGGGGGTGTGCAGAGGTGAGTTGTAACTTATGGACGGAGTGTGGAGAGAGAGTTATGGACAGGGGGCACAAATGTGAGTTGTAGACAGGAGTGCGGAGGTGATTTGTGGACAGGAGATTTGGATGCTGGGGTACAGAGGTGAACATTGCACAAGGGTTCAGAGGTATGTTTTGATTAAGGGTGCAGAGGTGAGATGTGAATTTTGGGGTGTAGAGGTGAACTGCAGACAGCAGTTGCAGAGGTCAGCTTTGGATGGTGGTCTGCAGAGGTGAGCTTTAGATAGGGGAGCAGTGGTGAGCTGCAGATGGGAGGTGCAGAGATGAGCTGAAAACCAGTTGGCAGACGTAGAGCTGTGCAGTGATGCAGAGACACGTATGGTGCCAATGGGGAGTGGGACTGTAGCTACAGAAGACAATTGGGTGCGCGCTGACACTAACTCATGCATAATAAACTGGGAGGTGGGGAGAGAGGGAAGATGGGCAAGTCTGGCGTCTTTGCCTTGAGTACTAGATGACCTCATCCAGAAACTGGCTCCAGTACATTACAATGCAAAATGCAGTGTAATGTGATTGGCACACCTGTTGGCCTCTGCTGGCATTCTAAAAAGCCTTCCCACTATACTTCTATATTATTTAGCTTAGTCCCTTATAACTCTGGGACACAGCTTGGGCGTTCATTCTCAGAATCACGGCAGAGCACTTCTCTTTTTTGCATTGCGTCACGCATTGCATGTGCAGTGCGTGCTCTCTTTACCTCTCAATATCGGGCAGGCTTCAAAGGGGCCAGCAGAGGCCTACAGGTGTGCCTATCACATAATATTGTATTTTGTATATTGAAAAAAAAGGCACAGTGTATTGTAATATACTGGGGCCTTTTGTCTACATGGGTCATTTTACTCATAGGGTGGATTGAGCCTTTAGGCTTTTTTGATAGTGCAGGCATGTGTGTGTTCTTTTATTCACTTTTATAATCTTCCTGTCAGACCATAAATATTGGGCCACTGTCAGCTGCCTTTGAGGCCCCTATAGCGGTCCCTACCCCCTGAAGTCAGAGCTGATAACTGACACTCTGCCTGTGTAGTTGGAAGTGGGTAAAACTGTCAGTAAACAAAAAGCCTTTCATTTTCGTTCATCTAATCCTGGCAGTAGTTGGAGTGTTATCAGCCCTAAGAGGCAAGGTGTCACTATTGTAACTGTTAAATAATGGAGATTTGGATCAGTACAGATACTAATTGGTGGTTGGATCTCTTTACACAGTGCTCCTGGCATGTAAAAGAAAATGTAACCCTGTTCTGCTCTGTAACCATTTCATGACCAGAGGTCACCAAAGCCTAGATGCTCTGACCACATTTAGCAGTGTCAGTATTTTTTGGTTAACTTGACAGTAACTCTTGACTAATTTGCACACTTAAATCGTATTATGTATAAGTCTTTTATTCAGTATTTTTGTTATTTATTATAAGCTTACAAAAATGTGGAAAAATGCACATTGGTTATATCACATATAACCATTTTTAATCCAACCTTTTTTTTCTTGTGTAATATTTTTATTGATTTGGATACAAAAAAAAAGACACAACCGTATAACATCAAATAACAAAACTACATTAGCTGTCAGCAATTATGAATAAGGTATAATAAGATAAAAAGGTCTAATGGATAGAAACCCAAATTTTAGGTACAAAGAACAATAGCCTCAACTGGGTCTATTTGATATACAGAAAACCATAGACAATACTTCAAGTAAATTACAAATGGGGTAAATCGAATGTGTAGTATGGCCTAACATGTATTGAGTTTTCCAAGTCAATTACTTTTTTATGCACTGTAATGCATAGTGACGGCCGCATCTGGCAGATTGTTTTATAAACAGACCTGTGAGACCTGCGAATCAGAGCTAGGAGCATCCTGTGTGAGACCAACTAGGAGCTTGCACAGGTTCGCACTTTGTAATTTTTGGATGAAACATTAATTAACTTTCTCCTGACTTGGGAACCAAGTCCATGCCTAAGAACAATTGTCTACAAAATGTGGATGACAAGTGGTCATAATAGTAAAATATTTTTTAGAGTGTTCTGTAATACCTTGCACAGTGGCTCTATTACTTTACAGTGCTATCTATCCTTAACAATGTGAATATGCTTACAGAAAAGTAAAGGACGGGTTGACCCCAATTTACTTTTGCTCCCTTATTGTTCAATCAGCAAGCTAAAAGTGAATCCTTGGCCAAGCTGTACAGCTTAATTGCACTGTATATCAGGGACCTTCTTTTGCTTTCTGGTAGTAGTGCCAGGATCACAAGACATTCCAAACCAGTCAGGAAAAACCATTTACATACTGTATGCATGTTTCAGATGTGATTTTAGCAGTTTGCTTCAAAGACGAACTCCAGGTATGGTTTTTATTGTCAGTATTGGTCCAATGTGAGTATAGAGTATATATTCCATACCTGTGAGACTGCTGTTGAAACAAAGAATCACTGTAGTAGTTGGTACTACTACAGCGATCGCCATGTTTTTCTGGGTCCTGTGTTGAGTGGCTTCCTTTATGTATAGTGAACACAGGGGACCACCGTTCCCAGAATGCCTTTCATTTTTTTCATTGAATACATGATGTTCTGATTGAACAAGTTGGGGGGTTGTGACATCCCCACCCCACCACTCCACTTCATTCAATTGGAAAATGGGCACAGAACCCAGACGCGTGACGATTTCCTAAAGCGATTGTCAGGTATTGAATATGTATAATTAAATTGACCCAATGCAATAAAAAAAAGCCTGGAGTTCAACGTTAAAGAGACAGTTCAGTAAGTATGGATAGGCCAGTTACTGGAAGAGGCTTGTGAGCCCTATTAAAGGGCTTCATTGAGGCATATTTTTTACCTGTATTCCCACCCTGCTGTAATCATTATCCCGGTTTCTCAATCAAACCTTGTGGCTAGATCCAAGTTATTTTGATTACATAAATTATAATGGGAAGAGGAGACTCCTTTTCTTGGTTTTCCCCTGTGCCTGGAGCCAGGGGAAACACAGGGGAAAACCTGCCTCTGGAGTCTCTGGGAAAAAAAAACTGGAAACCAATAGGCAACTCAGTCCACCAGTATCCAGTGTTGGGTGGACCATTAATTCTTCACATAGGCAGCTCTGTCCACCAGTATCCAGTGTTGGGTGGGCCATTAATTCTTCACGTAGGCAACTCTGTCCACCAGTATCCAGTGTTGGGTGGACCATTAATTCTTCACGTAGGCAACTCTGTCCACCAGTATCCAGTGTTGGGTGGGCCATTAATTCTTCACATAGGCAACTCTGTCCACCAGTATCCAGTTTTGGGTGGACCATTAATTCTTCACATAGGCAACTCTGTCCACCAGTATCCAGTGTTGGGTGGGCCATTAATTCTTCACATAGGTAACTCTGTCCACCAGTATCCAGTGTTGGGTGGACCATTAATTCTTCACATAGGCAACTCTGTTCACCAATATCCAGTGTTGGGTGGACCATTAATTCTTCACATAGGCAACTCTGTTCACCAATATCCAGTGTTGGGTGGACCATTAATTCTTCACATATGTTTCAAAGTAGTGAGAGAACTAAGTAGCTGTATAGAGAAGTTTTTCCATGTGTCCAGTAAACCTAAGCTGGCCAGTCGTGTGAATTTCTTTCCTGCAACAAAAGAAATTCATACGATTCCCCCATCAACACAAACGGTGCTGACAGGGAAAACCCTCCTGCCGAGCAGCTATCTGCTCCCGGTGGGGACAGTGATTATTGCTAGCGGCTATAGCAACCGCTAGAGATAATCGCAATTGAATCTGGCAGGCTGGTTGTATCTAAGTTGATCGATTGATTAACTTGGTACATTTAGCCTGCCCACACAGTTTGAATCTCAGCCAGTTCCTGCTGAACCGGCCGAGATTCAAACCATCTATGGCCGGCCTTACTCCTATTTCTCCCCTTCTCATACTTTCACCTCTTGGTGTTCCCCAATACACTCAGAGAAAAGTAGTGCAGTGAGTACAAAAATCCTTTGTCGTTCATTGTGCTTATCAAGTAGTGTAGACCGTAATGAATAAAATGCAGTTCCAGAGTCAGAGCAGTAAAAGAAGATTGCTGATTGGTTACTATGAGTCACTGTACTCTCGACACTGCTCTTTGCTTTACAAAATAACTGTTTCTTAGGAGCCATGGAAATTGCACATCCTGTATGATTAGTATATAGCAAAATCAATAAAACGGCAACCCTGCAGATAGCATTTGTTCAGCCTTTTGTCTGTTTCTTTTATTTGTAAAAATAAAAAAAGCATTTTTAGTGTACAGTGAAATTACCCATAGCATGTTCAATGCCATTCTTAGAGGGTTATTTATGTTGTAATTTCTACACTTGACAGTTAAATGTTCTGAGTGCTGTGATGCTGCCATCTTTGTCTATAATCCAGGCGCAGGGCTTGTGCCAGTAATTGTGCACTTTCTGTACTGTTGTGTAACTGGCAGAGTACAGTGTGGAATCGTTTAAGAAGCATAATAAACTTTCAGTCTGCAGCACACTTTTTTTTCCCTAGCTGCTTCCTAAATGGCAGTCGGGAGTTAGAATTGTTTCCTACGCTCATTCATTATGCTACAAAGCGGAGATTGCAGTGCCTGCAGAGACTGGATTTGCGCAAAGGTCACAGATAGAGAAGCCATGTCCTGACATCCAAATTGTCCTTCTGGATTAACCCCTTGTCAAGCAGCCTGGACTTCTTTCAGATTAAAATACAGCATTTTTTATAATTAAAAATAAAATGCTTTTTCTGTGAGTTGCTGCCACTAGGACTCCTTTCAGATAAACATCGGAATAGAACTTTTGAAACATGCTCCTGGTTCCCAGGGCAGAAAAAGCATACTGAGCTGAATGGATTAATATATATGAGCACTCAATAAAAAGTTTGATTTGCGTTGCTGTCCAGAGGGACACATGCTGCACTGAGGCTGCAGCCCATAGAAGAGCACAGAATTGTTGCCTGGAGTGGACAATTCCCAAGTGCTGAGTGTGTAGTAGCACCCAATCCCTACATGGTTCATTTCTTTCTGCCAAGAGGTTCAATAGCATGATGTAAACTTCCACTTCTAAAGTAATCATCAAAGACATCAGGTCAACCAACTCATTAAGGACTTTTTCACATGGGCAGCCTGGAGGCAGTAAAAACAGGTGGCTGAGCCGCCAGCCACCCACCCACGCTACTGCTAACATTACAGCCAGACAGATCTGTGTACATGCCACAGGTGCTGCATTTTTAACTCTGACTGCAGTTTGACAGATGGCATCGCCTGTCAAACTCGTCCATTGGGTTCACTGGTAGCACACTGCAAAGGAAGGCCAAACTCTTGGCTCACAGTTGCAGTCCAATTTTTTTTTTTACTACAAAATGGCCTCCTGAACGCCTGCCAATTGCTGCTATACTGCCAGCAGTAAGCACATCTGCCATTGTGAAAAAAAAACCTATCAATGTCCCTTGACTTAGGTCCAGGTTGTATGATTCTTCCTCTTTAGAAAATGGAGGAGGGTAGGCGCACACAGTCATGGTACAGTCTTATCTGGGGAAAACCATAGTAATTGGACAGGGGTTTCTATTTAAACACTTTCTTCCCCAGAAAAGGGCATGCAAGACTATTGACAATAGGTATTAGATGGCTGTCAGACATGTAGGATCTAATTAACAGATGTGTGCAAAGACATGACTACTTATTTGATTAGAACATGAATATCTATGCATTGAGAAGACTTTATGTCATGATTATCTAGGCCTCTAGGGGAAGACTAAATTACAGCTAGGTCACGAAAATCTAACACATCTCAATGGCTTTCTCCCCATAGTGATTGTCCCAGAGATGTCTGCTGTGATCCAAAGGTAGTCAACTGCCAATCCAGCCAAAAGTATAATAAAAAACAACCCCAATTCCAAAAAAGTTAGAAAGCTGTGTAAAATGTCATAAACTCATATTTTATTCACAATAGAAAATAGAAAACATATCAAATGTTTAAACTGAGACGTTTACTACATAAAGAAACTTTTTCGAATTTGCCAGGGCAGCCCCTGCGTGTATAGATGTGGCTTTCTAACAGTAAAGAATTGCCTAATGGAGGACACCCAAGACTTGTGCGTGGGGGGGTCAGGGATTTCCACATTAATAAAGGTAGCCTACGGGCATGAACAAGGTCCCTACCCAAAGCTATCCTAGGATGTTCCTCCTCCACAACCCCTCCCAATATATTTATTATATTTCACCCTAAATGCCATATTTAATGTGTCTACTACCAGCATCCAATAGAGATGCAATTTGGGGCATCACCATAATAGAATAAGTCGCCATGTTATAAAGCCTCAGGGGAGTATAATGAGAGTGCAGTAGAATGTAAAGTTGAGACATTCTGGGCCACATTTAGGGAACATGTTACCACAGCCTGGTACGCCTCCTCCCATTGGTTGCCCATCAGTGGTCAAAAATCCCTCTCCCAATGTGATGTCACCTTATTGGGGTGCCCTTTATGGAATTCTGACAATAGCATATTATATCACTGTGAAATAAAGCATTTAGAGCTACCAGCAATTTGAATTCGATTAAAAATAAGTGTGGAAGATAAATGCCGTTCATGCATATCACCCTGCGCCCTAACTGCATGCCGTAACTGTATATAATAGAAATGCATATGTGCAGACAGCGAGTATAGGGCTGGCAGGGAGGCAAATGGTAGCAGAACACCGTCCTTAAAAATCTGTGACATATTATGTATTCCATATACCTTCCACCGAGCTCCATGTACTAATTTGGCTAGCTCTGAGTAGTTTATCATTATGCCATATTGGGCTGTACATGTACTGTGTACCCAGTGACATGTTGTAGGTATTTAGCCTCGTTCAATATTTTTTGAATGAGGCCGTAGGTCGGTAGAAGTTGGTTTGATTTGGCAAAACGAATGGCCTCAAGAACTTCAGAAACTGAATCTCTCTGAGTATATGCAAGCCAAATATTTTCAATTGGGGAAAGGTCTGGACAGCAGACAGGCCAGTTAAGAACTAGGACTCTTCTACTATGAAGCTAAGCTATTGTCATAGATGCAGTATGCGGTTTACAACTGTCCTACTGAAATATGCAAGGCCTTCCCTGAAAAAAAAAAAGTAATCTGGATGGTAGCGTATGATGCTCTAAAACCTGGGTATATCTTTCAGCATTGATGGTGCCTTTCCAGATGTGTAAGCTGCCCATTCCATACTCACTAATGCACCCCATACCAGAGATGCAGGCTTTTAAACTGAGCACTAACAAACCAGATGGCCCCGCTCTTCTTTAATCTGAAGGATGACGCCAATGGTCAGCAAAAATAATGTCAAATTTTGATTGCTATGAATACAGCAGCTTTTCTGGATCATGTTTAGATGTAGATTGCTGTTTGCGTGATTAAGCTTTAAAGTGGTTGTCAAGAGTTGACAACCACTTTAACCTACAGGTAAGCCTATAATAAGGCTTACCTGTAGGTTTCCTGCATATCTCCTAAACCTGCACGGTTTAGGAGATATACAGAGTACTTGCATGTGCCGATGTCATCGGGCACATGCGCAGTGAAGAAACGGCCTCCGTGCCCTTTCTCCACTGAGATCGTGCCGCGATTGGTGGCTCCCGTGCACATGCGCGGGAGTGGCCTCACGGGGCTCCGTCAAATCACACAGCCGGAGTCCGCGCCCCCGGAAAGAAGAGGGGCAAAGATGGACGCTTCCTGGAGCGGGGACAGCGCGGGCTTCCAATGTTGGTAAGTGCCACATAATAGACTAGTATGCGATGCATACTAGCCTATTATGCTTTTATTTTGCAGGGTAATAAGGAGGAACAAAGAGGAAGTAAAACCCATCAGGGTTTACTTCCTCTTTAACGTGCATTTGGGGATGGCAAGGCGAACTTTGTTCAGACAGTGATTTTTGGAGGTATTCCTGACCCAATGCAGTGATGTCCATCACAGCCTATTTTTAATGCAGTGCCGTCTGAGGGCCTGAATATCACAGACCTCTAAAACTGCAATTTGGCCTTGTCCCTTTCACACAGAGATTTCTTCAGGTTCTTGGGATTTTTTGATGATATTATGTACTGCAGATGATGACATATTTAAAGTCTGTGCAATTTTACATTGAGGAACATTATTCTAAAATTGTTATTTTAGACTTGGATTTTCACAGATTGGTGAACCTCTGCTCTTTACTTCTGATACACTGACTCTTTAAGATGCTCTTTTTTATACCCAATCATGTAACTGACTTGTTGTCAATTACCTAATTAATTTCAAAATGTTCTTCCAGCTCTTCCTTGTTAGTACCACTTACTTTGCCAGCTTTGTGTTGCCTTATTCCAAGTTTTTTGAGACGTGTTGCTGCCATCAATTTCAAAATTACCTTTTCTCTTAAAATGGTACATTCTCTCAGTTTAAACATTTTGATATGTTTATTTTCTATTGTGAATAAAATATGGGTTTATGAGATTTGAAAATCATTGCATTCTGTTTTATGTAGATTTTACACAACGTCCCAACTTTTTTTTTTTTTTTTTAAATTTACAGTGAGAGGCATACTTATAAAACTGTGAAATTGACTTTCACCAAACATTCACTGGGAGCAAATCAATCACTGTCATATAAAACACATGCACCAGAAAGTTTCACCTGCAGTCAATGGCAGATTCACTGCTTTATATAACATGCCCTAGTGTGTTTTATATAACCTATAACAATTGCATGCCTTATGTAACTTGTATTATATTTTTTGGATGACATGCAAAGAGCACATGCAATACATACAGTATCTAACAAAAGTGAGTACACCCCTCACATTTTTGTAAATATTTTATTCTATCTTTTCATGTGACAACACTGAAGAAATGACACTTTGCTACAATGTAAAGTAGTGAGTGTACAGCTTGTATAACAGTGTAAATTTGCTGTCTCCTCAAAATAACTCAACACACAGCCATTAATGTCTAAACCGCTGGCAAAAAAAGTGAGTACACCCCTAAGTGAAAATGTCCAAATTGTGCTCAAAGTGTCAATATTTTGTGATTTTGTGTGGCTACCATTATTTTCCAGGAGGGGTTTTGTCCCACTCCTCTTTGCAGATCCTCTACAAGTCATTTAGGTTTCGAAACATGCCCTCATTCTTGGGACCATTAAGTAAATTCAAACGTTATTTTGTAGAAAAAAAAAATATTTTATGAAGTAGCTTAAAAATGTAATATAAAAACAGGATATAGATTTCCAAAATTCACAAAATTCATCATGACATATGACAAAGTGCTTTCAACATTAAGGTAAATTTTGGATGCATGAAAGTGGTATTCCCCAACTACTTGCTTACGAATTCCACCATGATAGTAGGCTGATGGATATGTCCAGTAGTTGGGGGCAGCCAACGCGTTTCAAAATATAGGTATAAGTCATTTCTTTCTCAGGGATTTTTACTACTTCTGCAATATATGGTAATATCACTTTAAGAATTGATACTTTGTAAACTTATACATAATGTCCATTGTAATACATTCAGAAATACAACATATTCTATCTTTGGTTAGAGCACTCCCACAGCTCCAAACGGGGACCCCCATATGTCCACTATGTCGCTGTTCATGCTGTACAGAGACTGCTGGTGATTGTCCAAAAATCAGACACCAATGTTTCAAAAAGGGAAGAATGACTACACGAAGTATCATAAAGTATCAAAGAATATATATATCAATCTCTGTCCTTCCCCATATGTTTAACCCAAAGGGCCTTATCTGGCAAACAAACGTACTTACAAATAAGCGGTGCTGTAATGTGGAATACACAGGCCAGGCCTGCCCCTTAAATGAGTTCTCAATCCTCCCTATATTGACTCCTGTTCATATGGGTAGGAGGTTGTTGCAAAGTCCTGTCCTTAACCACGAGTGTGGAGAGGAGGAATGGCGTCTGGTGCAGTCCCCGGCGTTTCAATATAATGCGCATGTCTGCCGTGTTGACGTCACTCGTTGCCACATCATATCCGGTCTCCGCGATGACAACATCCGGAGACCAGTATCCATATTGGAAATAACACACCACCGACACAGGATATCTCCAGTGATTGGGAGACTAGGAAGAATTCCCAGCTCACTAAGTGTGTTGGAGAGTTTAAAAAGGCCCCAAACAGCATTGCAGGGGCCTTCCTGTGATGGGTACAAACACGAATACCACATAGGGTTGGGGAAACCCTAGATGTAGAGTTGGCTTTAAAATCCCAAGAATGAGGACATGTTTTGAGATCATCTAAATTGGATGATAGCAATTACACCCACAACCACATGATTTTTTTGTTTAGTCATTAAGGTTTCAAGGCTGACATTTGGTAACTCAAACCTTCAGCACCCTTCACATATTTCCTATGGGATTAAAGTCTGGATACTGGCTAGGCCACTCCAGGACCTTAATGTGCTTCTCTTGAGCCACTCCTTTGTTGCCTTGGCCATGTGTTTTGGGTCATTGTCATGCTGGAATACCCATCCACAATCCATTTTCAATGCCCTGGTTGAGGGAAGGAGGTCCTCACCTAAGATTTGATGGTACATGGCCCCATCCATCCTCTCTTTGATGCTGTGAAGTTGTCCTGTCCCCCTAGCAGAAAAACACCCCCAAAGCCTAATGTTTCCACCTCCATGTTTGACGGTGGGGATGGTGTTCTTGGGCTCATAGACAGCATTCCTCTTCCTCCAAACACGGCAAGTTAAGTTGATGCCAAAATGCTCGATTTTGGTCTCTGACCACAACAATTTCACCCAGTTCTCCTCTGAATCATTCAAATGCTCATTAGAAAACTTCAGACAGGCCTGTACATGTGCTTTCTTGAGTAGGGGAACCTTGGCTGTGAACAAGCATGGTACGCGTCAACTGTAACTCTTGCATATTTGTATGGCATCTGACAATAAAGGTTTTCCATCAAGCACCTACTTGGCTCCAGTGTGCGACCACTTCATTTTCTTCGAGGGACCTTGCAGGTGCTGCAGGATTTCGGTCCTTCACAGCGTAGTGTGTTACCAATTGTTTTCTTGGTGACTATGTTCCAGCTGCCTTGACATCATTGACAAGATTCTCCTGTGTAGTTCTGGGCTGATTCCTCACCATTCTCATGATCATTGAAATGCCACGAGGTGAGATCTTGCATGGAGCCCCAGACCGAAGGGAGATTGACAATTATTTTGTGTTTCTTCCATTTGCGAATGATCGCACCAACTGTCACCCTCTCACCAAGCTGCTTGGCCTTGGTCTTGTAGCCCATTCCATCCTTATGTAGGTCTACAATTTTGTCCCTGGCATTCTTGGACAGCTCTTTGGTCTTGGCCATGGTGGAGAGATTGGAATCTGATTGATTGATTGATTGCTTCTGTGGACAGGTGTCTTTTATACAGGTAACAAGCTGAGATTGGGAGCACTCTCTTAAAGAGAGTGCTCCTAATTTCAGCTGCTTACCTGTATAGAAGAACCCCTGGGAGCCAGAAATCTTGCTGATTGATAGGGGATCAAATACTTATTTCACTCATTAAAATGCAAATCAATTTATAACTTTTTTGAAATGCGTTTTTCTGGATATTGTTGTTCTTATTCTGTCTCCCACTGTTAAAATAAACCTACCATTAAAATTCCAGACTGATCATTTCTTTGTCAGTGGGCAAACGTACAAAATCAGTAGGGGATCGAATACATTTTTCCCTCACTGTATACGTTCATCTAGCACAGCCTGCACTTTCTTTCACTTTGACCCTGCAATGAGCATCCCTTTAACCAGTTCCTTACTGAGTCGTGAAATGACGTTGGCAGGACCCGTTCGTCGATTCGGTCCGACGTCATATGACGTTGGCCTCTTCTCGCCGCTACTGCGGGTCCCTGGGGGCCCGCAGAGCGGCGATCACGGATTTATCGTGGACCAGGGGGTCGTGTCCCCTCCCCCCCGATTGGGGTAAAGAGCCAATAAAATTGGCTCTTTACCACGTGACTGGCTGTGTCCAATCACAGCCGGTCACTACCGATCTCCACATGCACGCCGCTCGTGCGTGCCCCCAGGGGCGCGCAGGGCAGCGATCGGGGCTGAGGCTTGTCCCCCAGACAAAGCCCTGCTCCGATCAGTGTAAAGAGCCAATAGAATTGGCTCTTTACCACGTGACCGGCTGTGTCAATCACAGCCAGTCATGTGATGTAAACAAACCGCGGTAACAAGCTGTTACCGCGGTTCTCCCTGTCACACACCAATCGTGTGTGACAGGGAGATTGCGGTAACAGCTTGTTACCAGTCACTGTGTACACCAAGCACACTGATCACCCCCCCAATAAAGAGGACCTGTCACCTGTCCATCAGAGCAGCCGAGTACCTGTCACCTGCCCATCAGAGCAGCCGAGTACCTGTCACCTGCCCATCAGACTACCCGAGTACCTGTCACCAGCCCATCAGAGTACCCGAGTACCTGTCACCAGCCCATCAGAGCAGCCGAGTACCTGTCACCTGCCCATCAGAGCAGCCGAGTACCTGTCACCTGCCCATCAGACTACCCATGTACCTGTCACCTGCACATAAGAGAACCTGAGTACCTGTCACCAGACCAGCAAAGTACCCGAGTACCTGTCACCTGCCCATTAAAGTACCCGAGTACCTGTTACCAGACCATCAGCGTACCCGAGTACCTGTTACCAGACCATCAGCGTACCCGAGTACCTGTCACCAGACCATCAGCATACCCGAGTACCTGTCACCTGCCCACCTGAGTACCCGAGTACCTATCTGCAGCCCATCAGAGTACCCAAGTACTTTTTACCAGTCCATCAGATTACCTGAGTACCTGTCTCCAGCCCATCAAAGTACCCAAGCACCTGTCTCCAGCCCATCAAAGTACCCAAGTACCTATCTGCAGCCCATCAGAATTCCTGAGTACCTATCTGCAGCCCATGCCTCATAGAATATACCTCGGGTGTTTACTTTCCAAAATGGGGACATTTTGCGGGTAATTCCTCTGTCCTGGTGCTCCTGGGCCTTCAAAAGTGTGATGGTATGAATTAAATTTTATGTGTAATTTATGCTCCTAGAACGCCTGATGGTGGTCCCTGCATGTTCGGCCTCTGTATGTGGCCAGGGTGTGAAAAAGTCTCACACGTGGTATCAGCATACTCGAGACGAGTAGCAGAATATATTTTGGGGGTTAATTTTTGCTATGTACATGCTATGTGTTAGAAATATCTTCTAAATTGACCACTTTGTGTAAAAATAAAAGCGTTTTCATTTTCTTTCCACGTTTTTCGAAGACTTGTGAAAAAAAATGAGCCATTCAAAAGACTCATAATGCCTCATAGAATAAACGTTGGGGTGTTTGCTTTCCAAAATGGGGTCATTTTGTGGGTAATTCCATTGTCCTGGTGCTCCAGGGCCGTCAAAAGTGTAATAGGTCGTTAGGAAATTAGATGTGAAATTTCTGCTCCTAGAATGCCTGACGTGCTCCCTGCATGTTGGACCTCTCTGTGGCCAGGCTGTGTAAAAGTCTCACACATGTGGTATCGTCATACTCGAGATGAGTAGCAGAATATATTTTGGGGGGTAATTTTTGCTATGTGCATGCTATGTGTTAGAAATATCTTATAAATTGACCACTTTGTATAAAAATAAAAGCGTTTTCATTTTCTTTCCACGTTTTTCGAAGACTTGTGGAAAAAAATGAACCATTCAAAAGACTCATAATGCCTCATAGTTTATACGTTGGGGTGTTTGCTTTCCAAAATGGGGTCATTTTGTGGGTAATTCCATTGTCCTGGTGCTCCAGGGCCTTCAAAATTGTAATAGGTCGTTAGGAAATTAGATGTGAAAATTCTGCTCCTAGAATGCATGGCGGTGCTCCCTGCATGTTGGACCTCTCTATGTGGCCAGGCTGTGAAAAAGTCTCACACACGTGGTATCGCCATACTCGGGGCGAGTAGCAGAATGTATTTTGGGGTGTAATTGGAAGTATGCATATGCTGTGTGTGAGAAATAGCTTGTTGTGCAAAAAATAAAATAATAATAATTTCTTAATATTCCCAAGAATTGTGGGAAAACAATACAACTTCAAAAAACTCGCCATGCCTCTTACGAAATACCTTGGAATGTCTACTTTTCAAAATGGGGTCATTTGGGGGGTATTTGTACTTTCCTGACATTTCAGGGCCTCAAGAAATGAGATAGGCCATCAGTGCATCAGGTGTGATCAATTTTCAAAGATTTGCACCATAGTTTGTAGACTCTATAACTTTCACACAGACCAAATAATATACACTTATTTGGGTTATTTTTACCAAAGATAGGTAGCAGTATAGGTTTTTGCCCAAATTTATGAACAAAAATTACTTATTTGCAAAATTTTATCACAGAAACTAAAAAAAAGTGTTTTTTTTTTTTTTTCAAAATTTTCGTATTTTTTCACATATGTCGCAAAAAATAAAAAACCCAGAGGTTCTTAAATACCACCAAAAGAAAGCTCTATTTGTGTGAAAAAAATGATAAAAATTTTGTTTGGGTACAATGTAGCATGTGCGTGTAATTGTCGTTCAAAATGTGAGAGCGCTGAAAGCTGAAAATTGGTCTGGGCAGGAAGGGGGTATAAACGTCCTGTATTGAAGTGGTTAAGCACAATGAGGGGAACGTATCAAAACTGGAGCTGACAGAATCTGGAGTAGCTGTGCATGGAAACCTATCAAAGCCTAAATGAACAATTTGAAGATGGATGCTGATCGGTTGCTATGCACAGCTGCTCCAGGTTCTGACTACTTCATTTTTGATAAATTCCCTCCAATGTGTGTAAAAATTATTTCAAAAAAAAAATTTTAGTTTGATTTTTTTTTTATACTTGTAGAAACATGGCCAGCTTTAGAAGCATAGTTGCACCAAACAGCTCTGTAAGTGAATGTTGGGGTTGATATTTCTGTTGAAAAAACATCAAAATATCAATATTAACTTTTTATTAGCAGACTTCACAAACCACGTAACTAATATAACAGATATTCCGAGAGAAACCCACTGGGATACAATTCATGGGAGTTTCACATTGAGATGAACTGTATATTTATCACAGGTGCTAAAAATGATTTTATGTCACAAAGTTTAGTGCAGGTTACCAATTAAAGGAGTAACTTTTTTTTTTTTTTTTGCTTTTGCTTTGCTTTAGTCATCTCACCTCAGAAAGACCCCAGCCGCTGATGAGTGTGCAAAGAAAATCTAGACTGCCAGTGCCGGGAAGAGAAGCCAAACCAGAGAAAATGACCAAGTTGCAGACTGGGTCACGCTGAGAACTCCAACAACTGCCTGCGTGTTGCTGATTGCAGGCACTGAAGTCATTCGCCACCTCTCACCAACAGGTGAGAAGAGAGAAAATGAAAGCGTATGTTACGTCAACTCGGCAGATCTGGGAAGTATCACTCCATTAACAGCTTCATAGCCCTTTAGATCGAAGCTTATTCCCTATTAACCCTTCTAGGTTTACAAGGACCCTGAGAACATCACTCCATTACTTTATCACATCTTCCAGTTGATGAACTCTGGGCAGAGGTCTGGTGGCCACCTCTATTTCCCTTTTGGAGTTTCCAGAGCCCATACAGGGTCTGCTACTAATCAAAAGCTCTCTTTAATAAGGGCTCGTCTAAACCATTTTCTCCCTCCTCTTGCCGTTGCCTGGGTGATGAGGAATCCGTACCCACCAAGCCCCCACTATTGGCACTGACTGCAGCATCCCCTCCTGTGAGAACCAATCACCTCCTGCGTGGAGACCCACAGCAAGCAGCTCTGTAATGTCTATGTGATGGGATCACGAGCTTTAATGTTCTTTGGAAGGGACCCAGCAATTGCTGCGCCTGCAGCTTCTATCCAGGGAAGAGCTGAGCTCAAGGGGTGTTACATCGTTTGAAGTGAGAAAGCGAATAAACAACAAATAGCAATGTGCGCAGGTAATGTGCGGTAAGGGGTCGCGGTCCCTGTCGTGCAGGCTCCGAAGTCCTTCATTTTATAACAATAGATGCAAACTTCATTTTGTTTTATACCTTCAGCATGTGAACAAAGTCTTCAGAGCACTGTGGATTGGTGACAGCTCCTCCCGGGAGGGAGACCTAAGAGAGGTAGAATTAATTTCAGCGGCAGTAAACCCAGTGTGACATGACAAGCCATGTGTCTGCCTCTTCTGTATGACACGACTGCACTCTCTTATATTAAAAAATATATCAAGTCACATTTTATGTCCAACACATTACATTTGTTCCGCAACGGCGAACTGTACAAGCAGAATGACTGTGCCTGCATTGCAAGCGTATATTATGTATAGTCTACATGTAAATTACATTTAGTTGTGCTTTTGTAATTAAATAGAAACCTCAGGCCACAGAAAACTAATAAAAATTTTATAGGAATACCAATTTTTGTGGATGATTTTTTTTTCTATTTTGGATACATAAAAAAATACTCAAAAAAGGGCATGTAACAGAAACAATGGGGATTTTAGTGCCCGCTGCTGAGTCTATGACCAGCTGTGCTTTTTAATTGCACGGGAGGTCACATATCTGATTGTTTGGCAGGGGTGCCTGGATCATATTGGCTTAACAGAATTACAAACCTTTTTCAAGCAAGAGTTCACATATCTGTATACCGTATAAACTGTTCATTTAGGTGTTTGCTCAGAGTTTAACTTTCAATTGCTAAAAAGTCAACACCTAACTAACTCTAAACATACTCCCACCCACAATATCTAGCCATGTAAAGAAAAAAATCGCCATACTTACCTATTCTGCAGTTGCTCCCATCCGGTCTCCAGCGGCACCCTCTGTGTGCAGGAAAAAGCTGACAACAGCTGGGTAGTGATGTCACCCATAAACTTACTATGGGGCTTTCGTTGTCTGCTGTCTCTCCTACACGCTAAAGCCGCTGCTGACAGTTTAGCCTGGGACCAGACCGGAGTGGCTGCAGAATAGGTAAGTATAGCGATTTTTTTCTTTTTTTTTTTTTTTTTTCTTTACTGGGCTAGATAGATTAGGCTTAGAATGTGGCTGAGGGTAGGTTTAGAGTTGGGGTCAGCAACCTGTAGATCACGATCTACCAGTAGATCACGGACAGGTGACTGGTAGATCTTGGTCTGGGCTTGCTGACCCCGTCATTCCAGAGCATCAAACAGAGTGCAATGCAGAGGGACTACTTGTAAAGTTGGGACTGTAGTAGAGAGCAAGAGCCGCATAAGCTGATGCCCCCTCTCTAGTGCCGGCCCCTGTCCCATGTAGAGTGATACCAACTGCACTCCACCTCTTATCCCGGATAGTGGTCTCCAGAGTGATGTCAGCAGCAGGAAAGAAGAGATCTTCAGGTCAGTGTGAAGCAATACACTGGGCATAAT
The DNA here is from genome assembly GCA_018402905.1 of Glandirana rugosa. NCBI lineage: Eukaryota > Metazoa > Chordata > Amphibia > Anura > Ranidae > Glandirana > Glandirana rugosa. The sequence continues at coordinate 288,476 of BLSH010130020.1, read as the reverse complement.
AGCAGCGTTGTGTTGCTTTCTCACCACCTGCTTTAGCTCCTTGGACCCCGCCAAAGCATGCAGTTGTGGGGCGCTTGCAGAGTAGCCCCATTTACATGCTGCAGCATGTGTACACCTTTTGCTGCTGCCTCAGCAGCTAAAGGGGGTAAGGATTGGAGATGGTAAAGCCGTAACTCAATAGCAGGGTTTTACCACCCCCCCAACTTTGTGTGTGAACAAGCTCTAAGGGTACCGCTGCCGAATACAACTAAGGACTCATTCACAAGTGCAGCAGTCACTGCTGCTCCTCTGAAAAGCCATCCGAGTGTGTTTGACAGGTGGTGAGGAGGCAATATGTTGCCTCCTCACTACCTGATTTAAACCCATTTTTGCCATTGCAATGCACGCGATTGCGACACGGTAGTACAGCAATTAGAAGTTTAATTCAGGTGTGAGGAAGCAACACTCTGCCCGGTGATCTTTGACTTCTCCTTCAGGTGCTGTTCAGGTAGATCTCTACCTCTATAAGGTTGCCTATCCCTGGTTTAGTTATTTTTTGCCTTTACTCCAACTTTAAAACTTATTCTACTTCAGTGGGCAGATATACTGTAGCCTGGAGAGCATTTTAGGAGTTCCAAGTTAGGGATACACACTACAAATTTACAAACGTTGCTCTAAATATAAACTCTACTGGCCAATCACACAAGCTACAACTGTTAGTTAATCCTCAGTGTTTTTGGTAGTTTGGGTGTACTCACTTATATATATAAGAAAGTAAGAATGGTCCTGATGTTCGAGTCGAACGCAAGTTCAACTCGAACAATCGGGTGTTTGTTTGGAGAACAACAAACAATATGGGGAGTTTGCAGTGAATTTGCCCGCCATGGAGTGCCCCATAATGCACTGTGAGATCGCAGTGCATTCATGGCTGCTGGTTGGCCAAAGCATGCACCTGACCTGCATGCTTTGGCCAATCACAGCGTAATCTACTGTGAGAGCCATGATTGGGCAAAGGCAGCTTTGGCCAATCATGGCTCAGGGGGCTAAGTCCACGCCCCACACTATAAGGCTGCTTACATGACGGCCGTATATAGTGTATGTAATAACAGAGATAGAGAAAAGTTGAGCTAGATTAGGCAGGTTAGTTAGTGGTGTACAGGCAGTGTATTAATATATTTATACCATATCGCACATAAGTGAGTACACCCCTCACATTTTTGTAAATATTTTATTCTATCTTTTCATGTGACAACACTGAAGAAATGACACTTTGCTACAATGTAAATTAGTGAGTGTACAGCTTGTATAACAGTGTAAATTTGCTGTCTGTAAGGAACCATCTATGGCCGCTGGCATGCCTGTGCACGGGCGCACGTATCGTCTGTGCACGTGAGTGCCGGCAATGGCGCCAAAACGGCCATTTAAGTGGACAGCACCCTGTGCTGTCCGTTCTACAGCGTTCCTGCACCTGTGACCCCCCGGCATTTGTTCCTGAGAGACTTCCTGTTCCTGTGACCCCGGCTTCCTTTGGACTCTTTTACTATCTGCCTGCCCTGATCCCGGCCTGTCTACGACTATTCTCCTGCCTGATCCCTTGTACCTTTGCTGCCTGCACGTTGCCGACCCTGCTTGTACCCGACTATCCGTTTGCCTGATCCTTCTGTACTTCACCACCAGCCAGTTACCAACCCGGCCTGCATCACTATCCTTCTGCCTGCACGAGTTCCAGTGGACCCTCTCCTACCACCAGAGACCAGCCCTTGTGCCCCCCTGTGCGCCAGAGCTCCCTTTCTGCACTATCAGGGGTTCTCGAACCAGGGCCATAAGAGAGGTTGCCCCCGCATAAACCAGACTCGACCACTAGGTACGTGACACTGTCCTCTAAAAATACAAAAAAATTGTACCCCTACCCATTCTCCAAAAAAGTGTCAAAGTAAAACCACAGGCCGAAAAAAAAAAAAAAAAAACACATCCACCTCTTTCAGAGGCGACTCGTCGAATGGGCTGTTTTCGGTTTGACAGCTCTTATATGGGCAAGGGCAGGGCCACCCGGTGACGTAACCGAGTGACCCCGCCCCCTTCTGACATTATGTTTAGCCCCATCTCTCTCCAGCGGTGTCCACTAAAGTCTAAGCTATCTGGGATACCCCTCCTGATTGGCTGAGGCACAGCAGTGGCGTCATTGCCTCCCGTGGCTATCAAAGTAATTCAGCCAATCAGGAGAGAGGGGGTGGGCGGGGTTGAGGCTCCGTGTCTGCATGGATACACGGAGCTCTGACTCTGGGATTCCTCCATTCACCGCTTGCTGTGGATAAAGAAATCTGTCATCATTTGGTTTTTCTTTTTTGTTTCGCCTGCTGGGGAATGAAAAAGGACTATCCCCGTTTGGCCAACATTAGTGATCGCACCACTGTTAAGAGTGCACTATTAAAAAGTGATACCTTCTGGGAAAGTAAAATCAGCTGATCAGCATACCGCACACACCACAACCTTTTAACAATAGCAATTAAAGTTATGTGCAGGCACTTAAATTCTGCTGTAAGAGAGTTGACTATAAATAGGTTTATAATAAGAAGGGTTTGTTTAACTATCTTCATGTTTCTTTCGGGGAAGATATACATTGCACTCCCAAAATGAACGGGCAAACACGTACTTTAAATTAACCACCTGCTGGGAGGCTGCCAAGAGCAACATCAAAGGAAGTTTAAAGCGGTGTGTACTTCCAAACCGCTGCTTGGGAATCACTGCTGTAGAAGAAGCTTACCCCAGCAGCACAGGCTGTACATATACATAGTGCATTAAGCACAAGAAATACACAGCAGATCTAATAATTCCAATGTGAAGCTGTGGTCCTAATATCTAGTTAGATGCAGGGAAGAGAATGGAAGCTGACAACTTATCTGAATGTTTTGATCCACTATCATGTTTCCTTTTCTCTGTTTTTTGTCAATAGTGAACTGTGGTCATCTCTTCAAAAGTAATAGTGATGTACTATATCATGCAATATATCGGCTCTCCAGCATCGGTCTGGCACTGCCCTTTCATGTTATGTACTAACAAATAAATACTGGGTGGAAGTTTGCTTTTGTGAGTTGTATAACTCCCAACTGTCCCTGATAGGAGAGACCTATCCCTGTTTTGTAACTAAATTTGTTTTCCCCCTTTCTGCTTGGTTGTCACTCTTTTTGGTTTCAAACTTACTGTATATCTATATAATAAAAATACACAATTTAATGTATCTAATTTGTTCTCTATTGTAACTGATAAAATTGATATAATGCAGCTTTGATATATAAACTTGTATGTGCTTCCTGGAAAAGCAGATTAATAGTTTTGTATTAAAGTGGTAGTAAACCCTTACATATAGCCAGTGAAGTAACTGGCCTCAGGTGGTACACTGAGATGACACAATTCCTCCTAAGTAAGTTGTACCTGTTTATCTGCAGCAATCATCTTCTACAGCCTCCTAAAGCACACACTGTACACAGCATTTCAGAGCTACAGAAGGCAGGGGGCAGGGATCTGATGTCACATACCGCACAACATAGAACAGGAAGCTGAGTGCAATCGGAGACCTGAGTGGAGGGAATGGACACCATCTCATAGGGAAACATGCACTGTGGAGGCTATCAATGACCTGCTGGGTGCTAGAGAGGTGGGGTCGTCTCCCGGGATTGCTTGGTGCATAGAATGTTAGAAGTGACTTATACAGAAAACAGAGGAATGAGAGAGCAGACAGAATGTCACACTAGGTGCTTCATTTTTCATTTCAGAGGTTTACAGCCACTTTAAGGGAGCCAACAAAAGGTCTTACTAGCCGGGACATGTATTAATGGATGAATGCCTGAGGGTCAATATCCCACTGGACAGTATTCCCACCTGCTGTATTCATGAGGATACATCTGTTGGTGAACTTGGCAGGTAGGTTGTTTCAAACATCTTGGAGAACTGACCACAGATCTTCTGTGGATGTAGGCTGCCTCAAATCCTTCTGTCTCTACTTATAATCCCAGACAAACTCAATGATATTGAGATCAGGGCATTGTGGGGACAAACCATCATTTCCAGGAGTCCTTGCACTTCTTTATGCTGAAGATAGCTCTTAACGACATTGGCTGTAGGTTTGGGGTTGTCCTGCTGCAGAAAAATTTGGGGCCAATCACACGCCTCCCAGATGGCATGGCATGGTGTATAACAGGGATATGCAATTAGCGGACCTCCAGCTGTTGCAGAACTACAAATCCCATGAGGCATAGCAAGACTCTGACAGCCACAAGCATGACACTCAGAGGCAGGTGCATGATGGGAGCTGTAGTTTTGCAACAGCTGGAGGTCCGCTAATTGCTTATCCCTGGTGTATAAGTATCTGCCTGTATTTCTCAGCTTTGAGAACACCATTGATCTAGACCAAATCACCAACTCCATTTGTAGAAAAGCAGCCCCAAACTTGCAGGGAACCTCCACAATGCTTCACTGTCATTTTTCTGCACCCCAGTTCCTATGTTTTTGTGCATAGTTGAGTCACTATGGTATGGCTTTTTGAATGTAATTCTTCTATGAAGGCCACTTCTGGCCAGACTTCTCCAGACAGTAGATGGGTGTACATGGGCCCCACTGGTTTCCGCCAGTTCTGTGCTGATGGTATTGCTGGACATCTTCCAATGTCGAAGGGAAGTAAGTATGATGTGTCTTTCATCTACTGCTGGGGTCTCCAAACTTTCTAAACAAATGACCAGTTTATTGTCCTTCAGACTTTAAGGGGGCCAGACTGTGGCCAGCGGGAGTGATAATTTTCCTGGTATCAGTGGGAGTAAACCTCACCATATTTGCTATTAAGGAGAGGAATAGAGCCCTATCATTGGGAGGAATAATGCCCCATTGTTGGTGTCAATGGGAGAAATGGTGCCCCATTGTTGATGTCAGTTGGCAGAATAGTGTCTCGTACCAGTGGGAGAATAGTGCCCCAAGGACCAGATATAGGCAATTAAAGGGTCACATCTGGCCCCAGGGCCACAGTTTGGAGACCACTGACCTACTGCATTGTTTGGCCGACCACTGCTTCTATGGTCCTCAATTGTGCCTTCTTCAAAAAAGTTTGAACGACAGATCTTGAGACCCCAGTCTGCTTTGAAATCTTTCCCTAGGAGATACCTTGCTGATGCAGTATCATGTAACAGTACCTTGTGTCTTGTTGCTGTTCTTAGTCTTGCCATGGTGTATGACCTGTGACATGAAACTGTCTTCCACAACCTCACCTTAGTAGGAGAATTTGGCTGTTCCTCACCCACTTTTAAGTCTCCTACACAGCTGTTTCTGTTCCAGTTAATGTATAAGGTAAGGACAAAGTATGACAGTATTTGTTATGTTCCAGTTAATGACTGTGTTTCAACCTACATATGAAATGAATGATCATTAGCACCTGCTTGGTATAACTGTTTAATCATACACCTGAATCTAATCCTGCAAAATCCCTGACTTTATGCAAATGTAAGAACTGATGCTGGTTAGAATCCAAAGGGTAGTCACACGAACTTTAGATATGATTTAGATTATTGCTATAACTTTTTTGTTTAGTACTATAATTCCCTATTTGTAATTGAAATCTATGTATATCCGTTTGTAAGTAAACCAACCCTTATTTTAGGATCCATCAGAATGAAAGTGCCCCCAAACAGAGCACATCCTTTTAAAATAGACCTTCCATTAAACTCTATTACTCTTACGTTCACTGACAGACGCAGCCCTTCATTAGATAAGTGGGGGTTATGCTCATATCAGTCCATCCGCTCGGTCGTGGCCGCCCTGCACCAAGGGGAATTCATGGCGTCCCTGGATATCAAGGACGCGTATCTCCACGTTCCAGTTTGTCACAGGCACCTGCGTTTCGCAGTGGGGGATCTGCATTACCAGTTTGTGGCTCTCCCCTTCGGTCTGGCTTCGGCTCCCCGAGTTTTCACCAAGGTGGTGGCCCCGATGCTGGCGCTGTTGAGACAGAGAGGTATCGCGGTGGTAGCATACCTTGACGATTTACTCCTGAGAGCAGAGTCGGCCGCAGCTCTGAAGGAGAACGTGATAATCACGGTGTCCACGTTAAAAGATTTTGGTTGGCTGATCAACCTGCAGAAGTTGTTGTTGACGCCATCCTGCCGTCTGGAATACCTGGGTCTGATTCTTGACACGGTGCAGGCAAGGGTGTTTTTACCGCCAAACAAGCTCCTGACACTTCAGGCAGCACTGCGAACCCTGTTATCACACCGGTGGTCCTCCTTACGGTTCTGTATGCGAGTGTTGGGGCTCATGGTGTTGGCTTTCGAAACGATACCTTACGCCCAGAGTCACACTCGGCTCCTTCAGAAGGCGATTTTGTCGCAATAGGACAAATCTCCCCTATCCCTAGACAGACTGATCAGGTTGGATCATCAGTCCCGGGGATCCTGGGTTTGGTGGATTTGGGCTCCAGCCCTAAGATTAGGGAAATGTTTTCTCCCCCTGAATTGGTCGATAGTAACAACGGATGCCAGCCTATCGAGCTGGGGAGGGGTCCTGGGTCAGTTTTCTGCCCAGGGCTGTTGGTCAGCTTAGGAAGCTTTTCTTCCGATAAATGTACTGGAGCTGAGAGTGATCAGACTTTGTCTATCCTGTTGGTCGACAAGGCTACAAGGCCTCCCTGTCCGGGTTCAGTCGGACAAATGCCACGGCTGTGGCATATGTGAACCATCAGGGCGGAACAAGAAGCTCGGCAGCAGCTGCGGAGGCGGCTCTGATCCTATGATGGGCAGAACCTTACGTGCCAGCTCTCTCCGCAATCTACATTCCAGGTGTGGAAAACTGGCAGGCGGACTTTCTCAGCCACCGGACTCTGGATCAGGGGGAATAGTCCCTACATCCAGAAGTGTTCCGCCAGATTTGCCTCAAGTGGGGCACGCCAGAGGTGGACCTCATGGCCTCCAGATTCAATCACAAGGTACGGACCTTTGTGTGCAGATCAAGAGATCCGTTGGCGGTCGCCACGGACGCAATGGTAGCACCCTGGGGTCAGTATCAGCTACTGTACGTCTTTCCTCTTCTGAAGCTTCTGCCGCGGGTTCTGCGCAGGATAGAAGCAGAGGGAATCCCGACAATCCTGGTAGCTCCGGATTGGCCTTGGTGTCCTTGGTACGCCGATGTGGTGCGGATGGTGGCAGATGTCCCGTGGCGTCTTCCACTTCGCGAAGACCTACTGTCTCAGGGACCCATCTTGCACCCTGCTTTACCCTCGCTGGCTTTGACGGCTTGGCTATTGAGCCCCAGGTGTTGAGGGATAGGGGTTTCTCTGACTCCGTGATCCCTACTATGATTGAAGCGCGCAAGTGTGCTTCACGTAAGATTTATCATAGGACCTGGAAGCCCTACATTGCCTGGTGTGAGGCGAGTGGTTGGAACCCCCGCTCTTATGCAGTATCCAGGGTGCTGACTTTTTTGCAGCAGGGACTTAACAAGAACCTGGCGTTAAGTACGCTTAAGGATCAGATTTCGCCTCTGACGGTTCTTTTTCAACGACCCTTGGCGTCACATTCGTTGATCTGTACAGAGTGTACATCATGTGGCCCCTCGGATGCGGTCGCCTTTGGCGCCGTGGGATTTGAATCTGGTGCTCTCTGTGCTTCAGAAGCCACCATATGAGAAGATTAGGGGCATTCCCTTGCAATTGTTGTCGCAGAAGGTGGCTTTCTTGGTGGCTGTTACACCCGCTAGGCGGGTGTCTGAGCTGGCAGTGTTATCCTGCAAGTCACCTTACTTGGTCCTCGGTTCCCAGCAACTTTTTCTTGGCAGTCTCCGCTTTAGACTAGGAATTCGCATGAATTGCGGTCCAAGAACAATTCAGGGACGACG
>BLSH010130020.1:260425-277519 GCA_018402905.1 Glandirana rugosa | reverse complement strand
ATGTTTGGGATCATTGTCTTGCTGAAATGTCCACCCTTGTTTCATCTTCATCATCCTGGTACAGGCAGTCCCCGAGTTACGAACATCCGAGTTACGAACAACTCCTACTTACGAACGGGGGTGGTGTGACGTCACTGCCGGCCACTTGCACTCCACACTGGTCCCGGATACGGCCGAGCAGCGCCAGACACATCCCACAGTACTGTGTTAGCATAGCCACAAATGCCCCAAATAACACAACTGCACACATAGCAGTGCCCGGAACATCCCACATCACTGCACAAGTTGAAGTTTACACTTACAAATGTACAATTCCGACTTACAAACAAATTTGATTTAAGAACAAACCTACAGTCCGTAACCCGTTCGTAACTCGGGGACTGCCTGTAGATGGCAGCAGATTTTTATCAAGAATGTTTTGTTACATTTTTCCATTCATCCTTCCTTCAAAGAAATAAAGTTTGCCAGTACCGTTTGCTGAAAAACATCCCCACACCATGATGTTCCCACCTCCAAAATTCACTGTTGGTATGATGTTTTTGGGGTGATGTGCAGTGCAATTTAACCCCCAAACATGGTGTGTATTATGGCATCCAAAGAGTTCAATTTTGGTCACATGTGACCAGACTATATATTCTCTTAGTATTTCACAGGCTTTTCTGAATGTTGTGCAGCAAACTTTAAACGAGCTTCAACATGCTTTTTCTACAGCAGTGAAGTCTTGCGTGATGAGCGTGCTTACAGGCCATGGTCGTTGAGTGCATTACTCACTGTTTTCTTTGAAACATTTGTACCTGCTAATTCCAGGTCTTTCTGAAGCTCTCCACAAGTGGTCCTTGGCTCTTGGACAACACTTCTCATAATTTTTTTCACTCCTTGGTCAGAAATCTTGTGAGGAGCACCTGGTTGTGGCTGGTTTATGGTGAAATGATCTTCTTTCCACTTCCAGATTATGGCCTGTCATGGCTGGGCTCAGCCCTCCCTTCTCAGAGCTCAAGCTGCTCAGCTGTCTGTTAATTGCCAGTGCTCGTCATGCCACAGTGACTCATCTGATGATCATATCCTGCTCATCAGCCAGCCTTCCTGGCTATTTAAACTGCCAGGATCAGATCTCCCCCATGCCTTCACCTTGGTCAGCATATCCAGATATTCTCTGCTGTGTTTTCCTGTTAGACTTTTGACTGGCTGACTTACCTTCTGGTTCCTGATTCCGTTTGCTGCTTCTGACTATGCTGATCTCTGAGTTCCTGTTTTACTGGCTTGTTCTGACTACCCCATCTGGTTACCGAACCCTGGCTATGTTTTGACCACGTTTATTCTGTTTGTACTATTTTACCATTTTATTAAAAAGTGTGATTTTTTTCACTGCACTTCTGTCTCAGCCTGATTCATGGTTCCTGACAGTAGGTGAAGGCCATGAATTCAGAAGATGCAGGCAATCCACTTGCTGGTAATATTTTTTCCAGATTGGATGAGCAGGATCACCACTTGGATCAGTTTGCCATAGAGTTACAGACGCTCCTGATTCGCACTGCTCACCTAGATCCTCCTACTGTGGCTGTTCCAGTACAACCTGTACTGCAGGCCATCCCTGCCGCTGCTGCACTCTCTGTGCAGGCACCCACCTCAAATATTACCTCTATAAGAGGTATGTTGGGTTTCGCTCTGCTTCCCCATCGATTTGGGGGCAATCCAGTGCAATGCAGAGGGTTTCTCAACCAGGTTGGGATATACTTTGAAATGCTGCCTCAGGCATTTCCCACGGACAGAAGCTAAGTCTCAATGACTTAAGACTTCAACAGAGACCTTCCTTTAAGGAGCGCTTGCGGAAGCCTCCTGTACATTTGGCTCCGAGCTTCGCAGTCCCATCCTTTTCTCCCTCACCTCCTCTGCCTCCTGGTACCAAGTCGGCCAGTGAAGTAGAACCCATGCAGTTGGGCTTCACAGGTCTCTGTGCGAAAGAGAGGGCTTTTAGGAGGAGGGAGAGATGGTGCCTTTATTGTGGCAAGGATAAGCCCTTGGTTCCAGTTACCCTTTCTTGGTCTGAGTCGTCCATCCAGATACATGCTCTAATTGACTGTGGGGCTGCAGGCGTGTTCATAGATGGTGCCTTTATGTCTAAGCACTCGATTCCGCTGCAGCTTTGTGCTACTCCTCTTGCCATTGAGGCTATTGATGGGAGACCTCTACAGCCTGCCCATGTGACTCATGAGACTGCTCTGTTGACCATGGCTGTAGGGGCTCTTCACCATGAGATAATCCAATTCCAAGTCATTTCCTCACCTCTTTTCTCAGTGGTTATTGGTTATCCTTGATTACAGAGGCACAACCCCTCTTTTGATTGGCTTTGTGCTGAGGTTCTTTCCTCATCGCCACAATGCAGTAAGACATGTTTTCAGAAAGTGGCTAAGATCTTGTGCACCTCTTCACTCTCCTCCCTGATGGAGGAGTACCGCAAATTTAGCAATGTCTTTGATAAAGGGCAAGCTGGTAGTTTGCCGGTCTTATGATTGCGCAATTGACCTTCAACCTTCTCTTCTCCATTTACACCTCCTCCCTTGGTCTGTTAATAAACTCCCATGGCTTCCAATACTGCCTCTATGCTGATGACACACAAATCTATCTCTCCACTCTCTCGCATTACTAACTGACATATCAGCATGGATGTCACACCACTTCCTCAAACTCAATCTTTCTAAAACTGAGCTCATAATTTTTCCTCCAGCCCGTGCCCCTCCCCCTAACTTCTCCATCAAGATCAATAATACAACTATCAGTTCCTCCCCTCATGCCAAGGTACTAGGTGTAATCCTAGACTCTGACCTGTCCTTTCAACCCCAAATCCTGTCACTGTCAAAATCGTGCAGACTTCACCTCTGAAATATCTCCAAAATACGTCCCATCCTAACCGTTGGCACTACTAAGCAACTTATTCACTCCCTTGTTATCGCTCGCCTTGACTATTGTAACTCCCTCCTAATTGGCCTACCTCTCCGCAAGCTATCCCCTCTTCAGGCTATCATGAATGCTGCTGCCAGACTCATCCACCTTACCAACCGTTCGGTGTCCGCCACTCCTCTCTGCCAATCCCTCCACTGGCTTCCCATTTCCCAAATAATAAAATTCAAAACCCTAACCATGACATACAAATCCATTTACAATTCTGCCCCAAGCTACATCACCAATCTTATCTCCAAATATCACCCAAACTGTCCTCTTTGCCCCTCCCAAGACCTTCTGCTCTCTATCTCCCTTGTCTCCTCCTCCCATGCTCATCTCCAGGACTTCTCCAGAGCCTCTCCCATCCTCTGGAACTCTCTACCCCAATCTGTCCACCTATCTCCTACTCTGTCCACTTTTAGGTGATCCCTTAAAACTCATCTGTTCTGGGAGGCCTATCCTGCCTCCAGCTAACAACAGAATCTTCTACTCCCCTCATCAGTTCATCCCTCACAGTCCCTACCTTTTGTTTCACCAGCCCCTCCCTCTTAGATTGTAAGCTCGCAGGAGCAGGGCCCCTCTAACCCTCTTGTTTTGAATTGTACTGTTGCTCTATTGTCTCTCTTTATATTCCTGCGCAAACTGTTGGCGCTATATAAATCCTGTATAATAATAATAGTAACCTGGTGCCATATCCCACTTGTGGCCGGGTTTACCCTTTGTCTGTCTCGGAGGATAAAGCCATGGAGGACTATGTTGCCGAAGCACTTTCTCGAGGATTCATCCGCAAATCCTCGTCTCCTGCTGGTGCTGGTTTCTTCTTTGTGAAAAAGAAGAGTAGAGAACTGAGACCTTGTATCGATTATAGGGGTCTCAATCACTTCACGATTAAGAATGCTTATTCAATTCCGTTAATTACTATTAATTAGTTATTTGACCGCCTCAAGGGAGAAACGGTTTTCACAAAGCTTGATCTGAGAGGGGCATACAATCTTGTGAGGATCAAGGAGGACGATGAATAGAAAACTGTGTTTAATGCCAGGACAGGCTTTTACGAATACCTCATAATGCTGTTTGGTCTTTGCAACGCTCTGGCAGTTTTTCAGGAATTCATCAATGATGTCCTTTGAGATTTATTGCAGCAATGTGTGGTGGTTTATCTCGACGATATCCTCATATATTCCAAGTCCCTAGAGAGCCACCACACAGATGTCTGCCGTGTGCTTCAGGGGTTGAGAGATAATAACCTGTATTGTAAATTGGAGAAGTGCAAGTTCCATCGTTAACAGGTTAAATTCCTGGGTTATGTAATTTCCACTGCTGGTTTTTCAATGGACCCAGAGAAACTATCGGCAGCTCTACAGTGGCCCGATCTGTGGGTTTACGCTCACTATGTTTTCTTGGCTTTACCAATTATTATCGGAAGTTTATTCGTAACTTCTCGTCTCTGGTCAAACCCCTGACTGATCTGACCAGAAAGGACGGTAACCCACAGAATTGGTCTCCGAATTCCATTAAAGCCTTTGAGTCTCTCAAAGCTGCCTTTGTTTCAGCTCCTGTGTTGTCACATCCTGATCCCGCGTTACCCTTCATCCTTGAAGTTGATGCAACCGAAACTGGAGTTGGTGCCCTTCTGTCTCAACGTCCTACCTCTGAGAGCACTATGCATCCTTGTGGTTACTTTTCCAAGAAATTGTCTCCTACGGAATGCAATTACAAGATTGGGGACAGAGAGTTGTTAGCGATCATTTTAACTCTTAAAGAATGGAGGCATCTCATCGAGGGTACCACTGTGCCGGTTCTCATTTTGACTGACCAGAAGAATCTAACATTCTTGTCTGAGTCTAAACGCCTCTTTCCCAGAAGGGTGCGATGGGCTCTTTTTTTGTCAAGCTTCAATTACATAGTCTCTGTTAGGAAAACGGCTGTTTCCAGGCGTCTGTGTGCATTGCGCGCCCGTGCGCGTCAATGGCGCCAAACGGCCTATTTAGCCAGACAACACCCTGCAGCAGATGTTGTCCATTGTACAGCATTCCTGTGACCCCTGGGATTACTTTGAGAGACTTTCCTGCACCTGTGACCCCGGCTTTGCTTGGACTTGTTACTTTCTGCCTGCCCTGACCCCCGGCCTATTTACGACTACTCTCCTGCCTGATCCTTCTGTACCTCTGCTGCCCGCACATTGCTGACCCTGCTTGCACCTGACCACCCGCCTGCCTGCTCCATCTGTACTGCATAGCCAGCCTGTTGCCGACCCAGACTGTACGACCATTCTTCTGCTTGCACAAGCTCCAGTGGACTTTTACATACCACCAAGTGACCCAGTCCAACCCTCGTGCCCCCCTGTGCTCTTGGGCTCCCTGTCTGCACTACCAGGGGTTCTCAAACCAGGGCCGCAAAAGAGGTGATCCCCTGCATAAGTCAGACTCATCCGCCAGGTACGTGACAGTAATGGACAGCCATGACTGAGTCTGCGCAGGGGACCTCTCCTATGGACGAACTGTCTGCACACCTTGCAGGACTCACCCAAGCTGTAAAGAACCTGCAGGAGGGCTACAATCGCTTGGAAGGAAGAGTGCAAGAACTTTATATGCCAGCACCAGCTAGTCCCGGCCAACCGGCTTCACGCACCATTGTAGCGTTACCAAATCAACCCAGGGTGCCCATGCCTGAGCGGTTTGCAGGAGACCGCAGAAAGCTCTGAGCTTTCCGCAACTCCTGTGAACTGTATTTTGATCTCTAGCCCCGGACTTTCTCACTGGAGGCCACTAAAGTGGGGGTTGTGATCTCCCTCCTCCAAGAGGAACCCCAAGCCTGGGCACACCGCCTCCTGGAGCAGAAAGCCCCAGAGACCATCAGTCTGGATCAGTTCTTCCGAGCAATGGCCCAAATATATGAAGACCCCCACCAGTCAGCCACAGCAGAGGCAGAGCCCTCCATGCTCTACATCAAGGCCGCCGCCCAGTGGAGGAGTATGTGGTATGTGTCTGAGTTCCAGCGATGGAGCACAGATACCGCTTGGAATGATGTGGCCCTTAGCTATCAATTCCGGCTGGGTCTCTCGGAGCTGCTCAAAGACAAGCTGGCTCGCGTTGGGATCCCACATACCCTAGACGCCCTGATCAATCTGGCCATCCAGATCGATCGCTGTCTGCGGGAACGCAGGGCCGAGAGATCCGCTGGGCCTGCACATCTGACCTGGATGATTTCTAGGGTCCCTAGTTATCCAGCCCCCGGTCCAGCTGCCTCCTTCTCCACTCCACCAAACCACCAAGAACCCATGCAAATTGGGCTTGATGTATTTACCCAATGATAAAGCTCACCTTGTGCTCAGTCTTTCTGCAGCTTCCCGGCGGGACTATCCCAGTGCAGGCTATCCTTGACTCTGGTGCATGCAGCTGCTTTGTTGACATCTCTTTTGCAGCGCATCACCAGACACCCCTCCGACCCAAGGAACATCATGTGGTCGTCCGACTGGCCGACGGGTCAACTATTAAATCAGGCACGGTTATCCAGGAGACCTCCCCAGTGCTCACCAAGACCAAGGGAGGACATGCCGAATTCCTGCTACTGGATGCCATTGTGTCCCCATTATTACCGGTTATTCTGGGCCTCCCATGGCTCCGGACTCATAATCCTCAGATTAACTGGGCAATGGGTGAAGTAAACTTCTCTTCCTCCTACTGCCTCCACCACTGTCTGTCTCAGCCTCAGTCGTGCTCAGCCTGGACACAGACGTTGACCAGGAATCCCGCCTGGCTGTCCCTGCACCCTATCACGAATTCCTAGACGTCTTCAGTAAGAAGGGAGCTGACGTCCTCCCACCGCACCGGTCCTACGACTGCCCAATTGACCTCCTACCGGGGGGCTGAAGTCCTATTCGGTCGGATTTTTCCCCTATCCGAGGTGGAATTGGTCGCCCTCAAGGCATGCATCCACCTCACCAGCAGGAGCCGGAATCTTCTTTGTGGAGAAGAAGGACCATTTGCTCCGGCCCTGCATTGACTATCGGGAGCTCAATCAGATCACCATCAAGAACCAGTACCCGCTACCACTGGTTCCGGAACGCCGGGCGTACAACCTTATCCGCATTTGCGAAGGGGATGAATGGAAGACCGTCTTCCGAACGCGGTTCGGGCACTATGAATATCTCGTGATGCCCTTCGGACTATGTAACGCCCCTGCGACTTTTCAGCACTTAGTGAATGACATTTTCCGGGACTTCTTAGATGAGTTCGTAGTCGTTTACTTAGACGACATACTGATTTTCTCACCTTCTCTGGAAGAGCATCGTAGGCACGTGAAGAGTGTGCTCACCCTCCTCAGATTAAATGGCCTCTATGCCAAGGCACAAAAATGTGCCTTTGAGTGCGCCAACATTTCATTTTTGGGGTTCATCATCTCCACTGCCGGAATCACCATGGACCCACAGAAAGTTTTGGCCTTCCTGAACTGGCCCGCTCCAGTTAACAAGAAGGGAGTCCATCAATTTGTTAGGTTTGCAAACTTCTACCGGAAGTTCATCAAGGGGTTTTCGGCAGTCATCGCCCCAATAACCCAACTCGCCAAGCAGGACTCACGTTTCTGCTGGACTCCCGAGGCCCAAGAGGCCTTCACTCAACTCAAGAGATTGTTCACATCTGCCCCCGTTCTCAAACACCCAGACCCTGCATTACCGTACACTTTAAAAGTGGACGCCTCTGAGACAGCAGTGGGACCAGTCCTCTCGCAGAGACGAGGCCCAAAGGCTTCGCTTCATCCCATCAACATTTTCCACAGAAAACGAACGCCTCCGGAGAGGAATTACTATGTAGGCAACAGGGAACTGCTGGCAATCAAGTCGGCCCTGGCAGAGTGGCGGTACCTCCTGGAAGGAGCTTCACATCCTGTTTTAGTTTTTACAGACCACAAGAACCTAGAGTACCTGCGGACCGCCAAGAGACTGAAACCCCGGCAGGCAAGGTGGGCACTGTTTTTCTCTCGGTTCCAGCTGCACATCGCTTATAGGCCCGAGGCTAAAAATGTAAAGTGGGATGCGCTATCAAGGATGTTCCATTTCACAGAGGACACATCTCCACCAGATACTATCCTTCCGGCCCACAGTTTCCTGCTCACCCAGGAAGATCTTCTGTCTCAGATCCGAAAATCCTGCACCGGCCTCACTGAACCACCAGATCCCCGACTCATGCTGAAAGATGGGTTGTGGTGGTTCGAAAATAGACTATACATCCCACAGGAACTCCACCCGGTAATCCTCGGACTCATGATACCAAATGGTGGTTGTAAAACAACAGAGTTACTTGCTCGCTCATTCTGGTGGCCTCGGCTGAAGGAAGATGCCAGAGCTATGTAGCCACTTGTCCTGTCTGTGCCAAAAGTAAGACAGGGAAATCCAAGGCCTGGGGTCTACTCAACCCATTGCCCATTCCGGAACGACCGTGGTCCCACATTGCAATGGATTTCATAGTCGAATTACCACCATCTGCAGGATTCAACACAATTCTGGTGGTTGAGGACCGTCTTACAAAGATGGCACATTTCATACCAATGAAAGGTACTCCTTCAGCGGCTGAAACCGCGGAAATCTTTTTAAGGGAGGTGGTCCGCTTACATGGGATTCCTACCAACATTGTGTTGGACCGAGGAGTACAATTCACGTCCCGCTTCTGGAAGTCCCTGTGTGCCACTTTGGGAATTGAGTTGGCCTTCTTGGCCTACCATCCACAGTCAAATGGTCAAACGGAGAGGACCAACCAGACCCTGGAGCAATATTTGTGGTGCTATTTCTCCTACTCCCAGGATGACTGGGTCTCGCTCCTACCAGTAGCCGAGTTTGCATATAATAACTCTGTCCACTCTGCCACCAAGCAGTCCCCTTTCTGGGCAAACCTCGGTTACCACCCTTCCTTCCTACCTGATCTGCCTATGGAAAGCACCGTACCTGCTGTCCTGGAGGTAACACAGTTCCTTGAGAAAAACAACAAGCTCCTCCAGGAGACCCTATCCCAAGCCCAGGCTACCAGCAAGAAAACTTTTGATGAAAGAAGGCGGGGAGAACTAGATCCTATAAGTTGGTCAGCAGGTCTGGTTATCCACAAAAAATCTAAGACTCTCCTGTCCCTCTAAAAAACTGGGACCCAGATACATAGGACCATTCCCTATTCAAAAGAAGATTATATCCATCCGGTCTTCCACGTTAACCTACTCAAGCCAGTAGTTAAGGATGTCTTTCCGGGGCGTAGCATAGCACCCCCAGAACTGGTCTTGGTGGAGAGAGAGGAGGAATTTGAGGTGGAGACCATCCTTGATTGTAGGAAAAGAGGAGGCAGCACCTAATTCCTGGTCAAATGGAAGGGCTATGGACCCGAAGAAAGCTCCTGGGAGCCAGAGGAGAATCTACATGCAAAGGAATTGATCAGAGCCTTCTGGAGAAGACACCCAACCAAGAGAGCCCGTTTGGGCATCCGGAGGCTGCCCTTGGGGGGGGGGGAAATATTAGGAAAATGGCTGTTTCCAGGCGTCTGTGCACGTTCACGCGTGCCTGTGCGCATTTGCGTGCACCTATGCACTTGTGCGCGTACCAATGGTGCCAAACGGCCTATTTAGGCAGACATCACTCTGCAGCTGATGCTGTCCATTCTACAGTGTTCCTGTGACCCCTGTGATTACTTTGAGAGACTTTCCTGTACCTGTGACCAGGGCTTTGCTTGGACTTGTTGCTTTCTGCCTGCCCTGACCTCCGACCTGTTTACGACTGCTCTCCTGCCTGATCCTTCTGTACCTCTGCTGCCCGCACGTTGCCGACCCTGCTTGCACCTGACCACCCACCTGCCTGCTCCATCTGTACCGCATAGCCAGCCTGTTGCCAACCCGGACAGTACGACCATTCTTCTGCTTGCACGAGCTCCAGTGGACTTTCACACACCACCAAGGGACCCAGTCCAACCCTCGTGCCCCCCTGTGCTCTTAAGCTCCCTGTCAGCACTACCAGGGGTTCTCGAACCAGGGCCGCAAGAGAGGTGATCCCCTGCATAAGTCAGACTCATCTGCCAGGTACGTGACAGTCTCATTCTTACCCAGTACTAACAATGTAAGGGCTGATTCATTGATGCAACAGTTTTCCTCTGCTTCCAAGATGGAGTTGGTTCCTGTTCCTGTGATACCTCCCGATCGTATTCTGACTACGGTTCGTACCAGTCTCACTTCACCTTTGGGTGACAAAATTCTAGCCGCTCAGATCCATTCTCCTGCTGAGAAATCTTGTGACCGCTGCTTTGTCCTTGAGGTTTGCCATACTGCTGTGCTCCAGACTTACCATTCTCCCAAGGCTGCTGGCCACCCAGCGAAGAATCAACTCATTTGGGCTATTTCCCAACAATTCTGGTGGCCTAGTCTCCACGCTGATGTAGCCGCTTTCATAGCTGCTTGTTCTGTGTGTGCTCAGAGTAAGACACCACAACACTTTCCAGTGGGCTTCCTACAACCCATACCCAATGAAGAGAGGCCTTGGGCCCACCTGTGTATGGATTTTATTGTGGAGTTGCCCAACACCGCTATCCTTATGGTGGTTGAACGGTTCTCGAAAATGTCACGTTGTATTCCACCTAAGAAGTTGCCCATGTCCAAAGAACTGCCATCCATTTTTGCTTGGAGATCTTTCGCTTACATGGGCTACCCAAGGTTATCGTCTCGGACAGGAGTAGCCAGTGTGTGTCCAGGTTTTGGCGAGCCTTTTGTGCACAGTTGGGAATACAGCTTTCCTTCTCTTCTGCATATCACCCGCAGTCCAATGGGGCTGAAAAACGACCCAACCAGTCCTTGGAACAGTTTCTACTTTGCTATATTTCTGACCACCATAACAACTGGTCAGACCTCTTTCACTGGGCAGAGTTTGCTCACAATAGTGCTGTTAATACCTCTTCCCGACTGTCTCCGTTTATGGGGAATAATGGTTTCCAACCATCCATGTTGCCTGACTCATTTGTTCCTCAGAGTATTCCTGCATTAGAGGAGCATCTCTGTAGCATTTGTTCCACTTGGGTACAGGTGTAAGAGTCCTTGCGACGTGCCAATGATGGGTATAGACTCCATGCTGACTGCAGACGCCTACCTGCACCTTCCTACCAAGTTGGGCAGAGGGTCTGGCTGTCATCTCGCAATCTCCGACTCTGTGTTATCTCACTGAAGCTGGCACCATGGTTTATTGGGCCTTTCCGTATTCTCTGTAAGATCAACCCAGTGGCTTATGCTTTGGACCTTCTAATATGCGTATTTCAAATGTATTCCATGTCTCCTTATTAAAACCTTTGGTATGCACCTGCTTTACCACCTTGGTACCACGTCCTCACTTAGTTCAGGTTGAGTACCAAGAGTAGTATAAAATACAATCTATCGTTGACTCCCGTAGGTTCTGTGGGCACATATAGTACCTAGTTCATTGGAAAGGGTACGGTCCAGAGGAACACTCTTGGGTCTCATCCTCGGACGTACATGCTCCTGTCCTCCTCTGTGCTTTCCATAGACATTTTCCCCTTAAATCTGGTGGCACTCCGAGGGGGAAGGGTCATCGAGGAGGGGGTACGGTCAGGGCTGAGCTCAGCCCTCCCTTCTCAGAGCTCAGGCTGCTCAGCTGTCGGTTAATTGCCAGTATTCATCATGCCACAGTGACTCAACTGATGATCATATCCTGCTTGTTAGTCAGCCTTGCTGGCTATTTAACCACTTCAGCCCCGGAAGAATTTCCCAGGTTAGGACCAGAGCACTTTTTGTGATTCTGCACTGCATTGCTTTAACTGACAATTGCACGGTCGTGCGATGTACCCAAACGAAATTTGCGTCCTTTTTTTCCCACAAATAGAGCTTTCTTTTGGTGGTATTTGATCACCTCTGCGTCATTTCTGATCACCGCTATAAACAAAAGAAAGAGCGACAATTTTGAAAAAAAAAAAACAAATTTCTTACTTTTTGCTAAAATACAAACCCCAAAAAAATATAAAAAAACATTTTTTTTTATCGGTTTTGGCCGATTTATATTCTTCCTCATATTTGTGATTAAAAAAATCGCAATCAATGTTTATTGATTGGTTTGCGCAAAAGTGGCCGCGTTTATGGATGATGAGAATTCATTTCTGGGGTTTTTATTTTTTTTTTATTTTTTACTAGTAATGGCGGCGATCTGCGTTTTTTAGCGGTACTGTGATATTGCAGCGGACATGTCGGACATTTTTTACACTTTTTTGGGACCAATGACATTTATACAGCGATCAGAAATTTAAATGTCCACTGATTACTGTATAAATGTCATTGGCAGTGAAGGGGTTAACCTGCAGGGGGCGATCTAGGGGTTAACTATGTTCCCTGGGTGTGTTCTAACTGTGGGGGGGCTGGGCTACCATGGGTATGAGAGATCTAACTGATCCCAGTGACAGGGATCAGTAGATCTCCCATGCTCCCACTAACAGAGCGGGGAACCGCCGTGTTTACATTGGCGGTTCCCCGTTCTTTGCCTGTGGCCGCTCATCGCGGCTCTCCGGCAGACATCAGGTCTGCCCGAGCCGTGGGCACACTCCTCGGGAGTGCTGCGGGTGCACGCCCCCTATCGGCCACTCTCAGATCGCCGCTTTTTTACGGCGATTCGCGCCCAGCGTCCACATTGCTGCCATAAATAGACGGTAGGCGGCGTGGAACTGGTTAAACTGCCTGGATCAGATCTCCTGTGCCTTCGCCTTGGTCAACATATCCGGATACGCTCTGCTGTGATTTCCTGTTAAAGACTTTTGCCTGGCTGACTTCCCTTCTGGTTCCTGATTCCGTTTTTTGCATCTGACTACGTTGATCTCTGAATTCCTGTTTTACTGACTTGTTCCAGCTACCTGCTCTGGTTACCGAACCCTGGCTATGTTTTGACCACATTTATTCTGTTTGTACTATTTTACAATTTTATTAAAAAGTATGATTTTTACTGCACTTCTGTCTCAGTCTGATTCATGGTTCCTGACATGGCCCCAACAGTGCTCACTGGAGCATTCAGAAGTTTAGAAATCCTTCTGTAACCAATACCATCAGTATGTTTTGCAACAATAAAGTTGCGAAGGTCTTTAGAGAGCTTTTTTCTTTTACCCATCATGAGATGTTTCTTGTGTGACACCTTGATAATGAAACACCTTTTTATAGGCCATCAGTTGAGACTGAACCAGCTGATATTAATTTGCACTAACAAGGGGCAGGATTGCTTTCTATTACTGATAGATTTCAGCTGGTGTCTTGGCTTTCCCTGCCTTTTTGCACTTCCCTTTCTTCATGTGTTCAATACCTTTTCCCTGTGTTGTTCCATTTTACTACACATACTGTAACTTTCTGAACTTATTTGTTTTGGTTTCTTTGTACGTATGGATCGCATGAGTTGTTACCGGCACGTGGTGAAAATTTTATGTCAATAGCACCTTTAGTAATATACTTTCCTAGAAAAATGGTGACGTGTTCAAAGCTTATTTTACCCTCTGTATTTGATTGCGTATAGGCACTTTTGCTTGGATTCACATGAATACATAATTAGGAGCCTAGTCATTCTTGTTCCATGTCTTATTCTATAAAAGCTGCTGCATCAGCTGATCTGCATATAATCTTTTTCATTTTAAATAAAGCCTTTTGAAAAGAGAAATGCTAATTGTCTGGTTGTCTTTGAGTAATATATAGCAAATGAAGACAGGGTGCAGTCAGAACACCTGATCTGCATACTCCTGCATACTCTTTCCAGGTCAGTGCCTTAGAAAGTATTAAAGTTATTAGTTCAGCAAGACAGTCTGACAACTGGCATTTAACAGTGCAGGTTTCCCTTACTACTCCACGCCAAAGCATAAAATAAGTGCAGCTGAAACTTCTGCAATCTTCCTGTTTTTATTTACAAGCCATGCACTCCAAATCGCAGTCCTGGTTTACAAAAGGTGGTAAAAGTTTAATATACAGTTTCCAAATAACACCAAGGGCCCCATTTACAAGGTAATCGTGTAGCCTTACTGCAGCTATTCTGCAAAAAAAAACAAAATAGGTACTTTTATGAAATCATAGCAAGGAGTTCAGTATTCTCATCTTTCTTCAGGATCTCTGAAACAAGTGGAGCTCCAATCATTTTGAATGAATGCATTAAAAAAAATCTGAAAGGAACAGATCCTGTCTGCTGTCAATCATGTGACCACGCATGTCTCTTACCATGTTAGCAATGCTATGCATAGAAAATTGCAGGCTCAGTGTGGAGATAAGGATATCCACGTTTTGCTATAAATAAGCCCTGCAGTAAGGCTTACAGATAACTTTAGGTCTGTTCCGTGAATATATACTGTAAGTACTAAATAAAAGCGTTTTATATTTGCCTGAAATAATTGGTGCTGGGAATGTCTTGTGGGCATAAATTACCTATTTCCAAATTCATTTAAAACCTAAAAGTGAACACATCCAAAACCTAAATTCCACTCTAGTATAGGTTTCTGGGGTATAAATTATCTGAACGGATTTCCACCCCATGCTCCAAAGCCGTTCTTTATGTTCTGCTGCCCAGCACTCTCACAGTGTAAATTTCTCTCTGTTCTTGGATGCGGCTTGCAGAGACCTAAATCTTTCTTGGACCAAGATGAACTGGTTTTTCGATGAGCCTCCTGAATGAATACTTCCTCTTTCTCACAAAGAAGCTCTACTGAATATAAGTGTTTGCAGATTACTAGTAGTGTCATTTAGAGTGCTACAGCAATATTTATCGCCCGTTTCAAGTTTATATGAGGTATTAGAAATAAAGCATTGCTGTAAAATGATGCATAAATACTGTGGCATTTTCCTTCTAAACATGAACAGAAACATAAGCCAGATCATTAATAAGTAGTGGAATTTGATTCTTTGATCAGACTGAAATATTGGCAGCAGCTACACCGTTTATTTGAATGACCTATGGTAAGATTAGAAATAAAATTCCCAGGAAAAGGATTAATTTACCAAAACAACATAAAGGACCAGTCCACACAAAAGTGATATTTATGTTATAGGTAGAAACTGGTTAGCTGAGTCAGCCCCCAACTTCTTATAGGTCTTTAGATACTCCATTAGCAAGATCTCCCTGCCATCATACCCAACTGTTTTGTTCAACTGGGAGTTTTGAGTATTGCAACCCACATTTGTGTGTTCCAGTAGCTCCTCTTGCATTCTCCAGAATATAAAATCCAACACATAGTTAGAACGTCTTCCTGTTGACCACAACAGGTGTGCAGATCCAGGAACTCATCTTACCAATAGAGATAAATATATATATATATATATATAAGAAATAGGTATGTTTGCATTGACTTGTAATAAACTATCTAAAACACAAACAGGAAAATCACAATTGGATAATGAAAGGTTAAATCAGTGGGGTAGCTATGTTGGGGCAGTTCTTTTGACATTAACTTAGATAAATAACACCCTAATAATTCTGGATAGAATAGATCACTGCACAAAATGCTGGCAATTTGGTGTTGGATTGATTCCACAGTGTGCTCATGAATGCACGGATATGTTAAGTCTTCCATAGAATGGATTCCTCTATCCACACAAGTGAGGTGGGTGAAGAAATGTCCCCTGATGAGACACCGGGGTTGATTTACTAAAACTGGAGTTTTTTTTTTTTCAAACCATAATTGAACAAGCTGAAGTTAGAAGCTGAATGGCTACCGTGAACAGCTGCACCAGATTTTGCACCAGTTTTAGTAAATCAACCACACTGTGTTCTGACAGCAGACTCTCCGCTGCCAGAATACGCTGATGAGCAGCTGCAGCAGATCAACAAACGTTTCCCAACATTCCCATTCAACAGAAGTTAATCTAATGAGCGGTTTCTGTCAGACACATACACCCATCAGGCCTTTAAAATTATTTTTTAAACATGTTTAAAAACACAAAAAAGGCTAAATCAGATAACAAAAACATATTGTGGCCACTATTGCTGACGATATAGGAACCACACATAATAGAGGAAGTATATCCACTTTTGCTCTGATTGTGTGGATGTGACAAACATTTTATACATAAACCCCTGATTTTATAGTCTATAAATTATGAGGGCTATCATTAATAACATGTTCTTTTGCATGGGGAACGTTTCATGTTTACCAACCCAGCATGGACACAGTTGGACTTTGCAGCAGTCAAATAATGTCTTTCATGTTTGTTGTGAGGAAGTATGTGTTAGCTATCAAGCACTTTGAGACAGGCATAACCATAGATTGAACTCCCATAACCACAAAATTGTGCTACTGGTGTATCAGAAGGAACATCTGGGAGCTGCCTGAACAGACTGATAGATAAAAGCATTCATGTCACCATAAATTAACATTTTGTTGCAGGTGGATACATCAAAATATCAACTTAGATATTTCTTCTGCAAATACTTTGCGATGTTAATAACACATTGCTCCCTAATGGCTATAACATTGATAGAAAATTGTGACGGTGTCAAGGTTTGAGGTGAGTAATTAATAATTTAAGGCCATTTTGAGGGGATTCTAGTCTTCAGGCAGCTACAGGTAAAATTTCATAACTGTTAGAAAAAATGTTAAGTATACAGGGCTGAGAAAAAAAAGATCTACTCACCACAACCCTAAATAAAGTACAAAATCCACACATATCATTTATGGGCACTCCCAAGGAGCTATGAAATTACACAAAACTGTATGTAACATTATAAAACAATGTGTTATTAACCGCTTCCCGACCGCGCGCCGTCTTTTCACGGCGGCAGTCGGGGAGCTGGGCGCGAATCGCCGTAAATAAACGGCGATTCGCATTTTGGCCACCAGGGGGCGCGGCCGCGCGCCAGCCCTTCGCCAATTATTGTGTAACAAAATATTACAATGTATGTCAAAACACATTAAAGTATCGAGGAACCCTCACGGGTATTTACTATACACACCTAAAACATGAAATAAATCCCAACACCACTCATCTAGAAAAAAAAGAGTCGGGACATATGAATTGTAAAAAAGATTGTCAATACTTTAAAATGGACATCGACGGACTTCTGATCTTAGGGGAGTTTTACCGGAATTTAATAATTAATGAGTGGAGTTTGGAACTGTGGCAGTGTTAAAAGATAGTTACAATATCGGTAATCCCTCGTTACACAATAATTGT
>BLSH010130020.1:222381-247785 GCA_018402905.1 Glandirana rugosa | reverse complement strand
ATAAGAGACAGGTTCTGTACCCTCCTGCCCCCTGTACTATCCACTTTACCCTCCCCCTGTTCTGTGCTCTCTGCCCCCTGTACTGTCCACTTACCTTCCCCCTATACTGTACACTCCAAATACAGTTGATTTTTATCACTTTAATTATTTTTCCCATTATGGGCGGTGAGTGGGGCCTCATATCTAAGTTTTGCCTAAGGCCTCACAAAGCCTAGAGCCGCCTCTGGGTCGCAAGACCGCCTTGTCCTTATGCAGGACCAGGTAGGGAGACTTGCACGGTAGTGCTGCCAATTCAGACACCCCTCTGGTGGAAGTGATGGCTACCAAAAAAGCCACCTTCTGCGACAGCAGTTGTAAGGAAATCTCCCTGATATTTTCATAGGGTGGTTTCTGAAGTACAGAAAGCACCAAATTCAGATCCCACGGGGCCATCGGGACCTTTACCCGAGGCGCCACATGTTGCACACCTTGTACAAAGGTACGAATCAACTAGTGCAAAGCCAAAGGTCTCTGGAAAAGAATCGCCAGGGCCGATATCTGGCCCTTGAGAGTACTCAAAGCCAGTTTTTTGTTCAGGCCTTGCTGCAAAAAGGTCAGGACCCTGGACACTACATAAGAGCGAGGGTTATGATCCTCCACCAAGCTATATAAGTCTTCCATGTGCGGTGGTAAATCTTGCGAGAAGTACACTTGCGAGCCTTCAACAAGGTACGGATCACGGAGTCAGCGACTCCCTTGTCTCTTAGCACCTGGGACTCAATAGCCAGGCCGTCAAAGACGGTGTCAACTCCTTGCAAACTAGGCATTGAAACTGCTGAGCTATGCTATATGGAGGGTTTATATGGGAAGAGAGGACGGCCCCATGGGAGAGGCCAGCTGTTCTTTTCCCTGCCTAGTTAACTCCTAGTGGGACAAGCATAAACCCACAAGTCAATGAAGAGCTGCGTCTGTCAGTGAACGTAGGAGAAAGATAAACTGTGCCCCCAACTACTTGTAGGTGGTGCCCTTCCCTCAGCCACGGCAGGATGGGCTCAGTCCGCACTCCCACCTCCTCCAGGGGCTGAGGAAACAGTGACACCCAGGCAGGGTGGAGCAGTGGGACAGGGAGCGGCTGACACGTGGAAATCTGTGCAGAACCCAGGCCCAGCACACCATTCCCTCGCCTCACACACAGCTCAGCCACAGACCTGGCACTCTTACCTGATGTCAGATAGATGTGTGCCGGGTGACTGCAACAAGGAGGACTGACAGAAGGCCAGCAGTGCATCCTATCATGTGCTGAGAGTGGAGAAGAGGCGGCCGGCCGGCTTTGATTGGTCAGCACCATCCATGTGGCAGTGCTGACCAATTAGAATGCCTTTTATCCGCACACTGAGAGGTATGGATAGAAGCCACGGTTATTTCAAACCCTTGGGTCAGTGAAGCAGTGTCCCGATGCCTGACTGCTGACAATATCCCAGATTCAATTTCTAGAGGACCTGGCGCCTGGGATTTGTCGAGCCCTCTAATATATCAATGTTATCTATCGATTGTCAGCGGTGACACTTTTACAGTTGTATTAAGAATAAATGTTGAAAATGGAAAGAGAACATCCCAACTGATCAAATCTGGTACAGCTCTGATCCTACAAAATGATGTATAATGTAAAACTCCATGATCATGTATATGAAGGTATAATAAAATATAAAATCAATACCTATAAATAATGCACATAGCAAATTTTGGATAAAGTATGAACATTTCTTGATGAATCTGAAAAAAAAAAAATATCGCTCAATGGGTGGCTCCATCAGCTGCCTCCCATCTGACATTCCTGCCTTGAAAAATGGAAGGAGCCGGGCCTTGGTAATTGATTTCTTTCTCTTCATTGTATTCAATAGGTTATACCTATACCTAGTATTTCTTTTTGTTTTTCTTTTGGATGCGTTTCTGTATTTAGGCTGCATACATCCCGCTGACATGCATCTTCTGTTGTATATTGTCTAACAGCATTGTGTTGACTTTAATCATACTGTACCAGCATGTTGTATCTTCTATTTTGATTGATATGTCAACTACTTGTACTTGTATAATGCCATTTCAATAAATAGTTTGCAACAAAAGAAAAATGAAGAAGCCGGGTGGAAAGTTATCAGCCGAACAGCAGCTGCATCTGAACAGGTGCAGCTGCTGTTCAGTTATTTTGACAGCTGGTGATGCTGGCTGTCAAAAACAAAGTTGCAGCAGGAAATGTGTCAATGACCACTGTAGAGTGAATTGAGGAATCTATTAGATCTATATGTTTATAGCCAGCTTAAGAAGTGATTTTATTCTATGGTCATCACTGGAACATAGTTAGGCTCACGCCTCTTATTTTGTGGGGCTATGTCTACCAGATAATGTTCTGTGTGATGCTGTGACCTACCCAGCAACTGCCAACCAAGAAGCCTTAAGTGAGTTTGGGGTATTCCTCCTAATTTGTCCTCCTGTCCTACCTACCAAGTTAAGCGTTTAAAACTGCATTCAAGTCTAGACGATGCAAGAGTATGTAAATGATATGCCCTTGGAACATGGTATTTCTAGGAGGGAATACCACCTTGCAAGCCAAGGCCTTCTAAGTAAAGGGACTAAGGATTTAAGGCCTACAGGACATTTGATGGTAAAGCTCCCATGAAGCAAAGTCTCAAGACCCCCTGTTGCCCAGGCAGGGTAATGGCCTGTACACACGGTGCAACAGCTTGTGCGATAATCCAACCGTTAGTACGCGCGATTATAGCAGCCGACGTTCGACAGTCATACAACAGAAGCTGGCTGAGCAAACTAGAAAACATTTGTTGGCCAACAAGCCATTGTATGATTTTTGGCTCGTGTGTCCAGAAGTTGGGCCAACAAAAGTTGGAAGTGCAAACACGCATGCTCGGAATCCAGGAAGTGCTCGGTCGTGTAAACCTGTGTTCCTAATCCACAAATCACATTCACCTGAACTTCCTCATTATACGCCCGTTACACGTCACTACATTTGGCTTTGTTGGCCGATTACTTGACTCATGTCAGTACGCTAGACACAACCACTAGCAGCCGAATGTTCAACGGCACGGTCGTACAACAGTTGCACCGTGTGTACGAGGCATTACACTCCTATACAAGTAATACTCCTTTTGATTTAAAGTATAACTAAAGGCAAACCTTTTTTTTTTTTAGTTTGGGATAGAGTGGAGAAGGATTAGAGCCCCTGTCAGGTGTTATTGCTGTCTGTGCCCCTGTTAAGGAGATTCACCCTCTCTATTTGTCCTGTTTACCATTATAATTGAAAGTTAAAAGAAAACCCCAATTTTTGGGTTGTCTCCTGAAAAGTAATAGATGGAAAATCTTCCAATGGGGACACTAGTTCTGGTGGGCTGGAGGTCCCCAAAAATTCCTTTAATCTGCAGAGATGTCCTCTCACTTCCTGTTTGGCTATGGGACAGGAAGTGAAGGGAAATCTCTGCAATGGGACATGGAAAATTAAATCTGACAGGGGTTATAACTAAGGATGCACCAAAATGTCAGCGGCCGAAAACTGAGGGTGGGGTCCACCCTGGGTACCGCCCAGTGCGGGGGTATGTGTGCATCAAATACCCCCACAATGGATGTAGGAGATGAGAAGATTCACATGCATGCAGAGAGAGACACAAGCTGTCAGATCTCCGCGGTGATGCCGGGGGTGGGCGGGACCAAACAGCTATCAAACACCAGCCAATGGGATAGGGGCTGGGCCAGTGTTTGATAGCTGTTCGGTCCCACCCACCCCCAACATCACCGTGGAGATCTGACAGCTTGTCTCTCTCTGCATTCTTTGAAAATACATGACAGGTTCATGCACAGTGGCTCTTACAAGCCGCGCTATCTGTGCAATGTGAATCTTCTCATCTCTTCTATCAGTTCCATACATTGCCACCTGCCAGTACCATCCAGTGCCACCTGTCAGTGCAAATCAGTGCCACCTGTCAGTGCCATCCAGTGCCACCTGCCAGTGCAAACCAGTGCCGCCTCATCTCCTCTGTCAGTGCCAATCAGTGTCACCTCATCTCCTCTGTCAGTGCCAATCAGTGCCACCTGTCAGTGCCACCTCATCTCCTCTCTGTGCCAATCAGTGTCACCTGTCAGTGTCTTGGGGAGCCCCTAGTCTGGGGGGTGACCTCGACCTGGGAGAACTCGGGTGCAGCCAGGAGGAGAGAGTGAGATCCTGGAGGAGAGGCAAAAGGCAGAGCAGGAAAGGACAGCAGGAGAGAGCACTATCGGAGAGATCTCCAGGAGAGGAACTACAATGATAGGTGTTGGTGAGTGATGCACTCCCTGAAAAGCTGGAAGAGTTACACCGGAGCAGATTGGGGTGGAAGAGAATGGGCTGGGAGCAGTAATCCATCAGACTAGCTAGCACATATGTACTTTGCTACACTTCAGGAGCCTGCCTGTAATGGGCGGTTCAGTCATGCTAAAACTACAGCAGGCCTCCCATGTGCTAGCTAGGCCAGAAAACAAGTGTTTGTGCTGGAGATAGGAACAAAGAGTTTACCCTGCAGCAAGTGTTTGTGCTGGAGTGGAGAAGGAGAAGTGTATATACTGAGATGTATATAGAGGTCCCATAAAAGAACTGTTGATCTGTGGGCATGCCATAATATCCCTACACTATACAAGTTCAATCCCCTAATAAAAACACAAAAACAAAGAACCAGCCTGTTCTGTGACTCCGGATGAGAGGAAAATGTGTGACTGAGGGCAGTGTGATCAGGTGAACCACAACATTCAGCAACCGCCAAGGGGGCAATGGCTACAGGAGGAAGCCCTAATTTTAATAGCCAAATATAATTTAGAGTTTATATAGATTTAATGACTAAAACTATTCTGGGGACACAAACAGTTAAAAATGTATTCACTATTAAAACAGTAGTATCACTAGTATTAATTTGACATAAATTGTGCCCATCTGTCCTAGCTAGTTTTTTCTTAACTGAAGATGATCGCCTACACAAGAGCCTGCCCTTTCCAATCTGTCTTTCTTTCTCATCTGCAACTAGAGATTAATGTGCATTTTAGAACATATTTCAAGGTGTTTTTAGCACAGAGAAGGTTGAGCCTCGCTCTCGCAGAGGGAAAAAAAGGAGAGAAAACCTCCACTGAGCCAATTTCCTTTAAAGTGCAAGCGAGATTCTGATTGAAGTGGGCAGGTAGTCTGCAGTTAAGCAGATTAAGACACTTGTAATTAAAGAAAATGTTTGCTATTTCTGGGCAGCCATAGACAAGAATGCACAAACATCAGTAGGATAATAGAATGATTGCAGAATGTCTGATGTCAAATAGATACCAAGTTGATCTTTTATTTATGATATTATATCAAACTAATTTTAATGTTACTTGAAATACCATTATATGCATTATACCTCTCTAATAATCAAATTTTTTTTCTCAAACATTGGTTATATTATCAACACTGTTGTCATGACAGTTACCCTGATCCTAATAGTGAGAGTCCAGTAGACCCCACGCAAAAAAAGATTCAGGCCCGGTCAGTTTTTTTTTGCTTTGCTCCTACATTTGTGAAACTGCCACCTCAGTCATTGACTTATGTGCATCACTCTGTTTTGATCAGTGGTGTCAGCCGAATCAATTCTTGTGACAATGGCAGTTCCAGCTGTCCTTAGGACATTGCTCTGTTTTCCCCATCCAGATTTGGTGCTCTTGTCTGTCACTACAGAGGATCCTTTGTGATCAGCAATGAAGGTAAAGTCACGACTGAGTCTCCATAGAGAGTTTCTTAGAAGTGTCCTTTTCCTAAGTGAATAAGCCTGACAGCAAGATGGTTGTAGTGATGGAATGTCAGCTAAAATACATACAGTCCTGGCCAAAAGTATTGGTAGATACTGTCAGATAATGCACCACTTTGCCCAGAAAATTGTTGCAATTACAAATGTTCAGGCATATTTATGTTTATTTCTTTTGTTTGTATTGGTATGACATAAAAAAGTGGAGAAACAAAAAGCCAAATCTGACACATTCCACACAAAACTCCAAAAATGGAATGGACAAAATTATTGGCACCCTGAATTTAATATTTGGTAGCACACTCCTTAGAAAAAATAACTGAAATCAACCGCTTCCTGTAAGCATCAATGAGTTTCTTACACCTCTCTACTGGAATTTTGGACCACTCTTCTTTCGCCAACTGCTCCAGGCCTCTCAGATTGGAAGGGTTCCTTTCCCCAACTGCTGTTTTGAGATCACTCCACAGGTGCTCTACGGGATTTAGATCTGGACTCATTGCTGGCCAGTTCAGTACTCTCCAGCGCTTTCTCTTAAACCATTGCTGGGTGCATTGTACTGCTGTAAGGCCCATGACCTTTGACGGAGCCCCAACTCTCTGACACTGAGCCCTACATTGCACTTCAGAATTCTTTGGTAGTCCTGAGATTTCATGCCATGCACCGGGTCAAGACATCCAGTGCCTGAAGCAGCAAAACAACCCCAAAACATTAGTGTATTTTGGCTTCCTCAGGTAACTTTTGGTAAACTCTTTGATCAATTTTTCTCTTTCATGTATGTCCAGGGAGATTAGCTACAATGCAATTGACTGTAAACTTTTTGACAATGTTGTGCACAGTGGATACAGGAACATTAAGATCTCTAGAGATGGGCTTGTAACCGTGAGATTGTCCATGCTTTTCCACAATTTTTGTCCTCAAATCCTCAGACAATTCTTTGCTGCTCTTTCTCTTCTCCATGCTCCGCGTGGCACACAGAGACACAACAGAAAGGTTGAGTCAATTTTCCACTATTTTAACTGGTTGCCACTGTGATTTCTATATAGTCATCACCTGTTAACCGATACAGGTGAGTTTAATTACACATTACAGAAACATCACAAATTTGCAATGCAATTATTTCTTTTTCAATTTTGAGAAGGTGCATATAATTTGGTCCAGTCCATTTTTGGAATGTTGCGTGGAATGTGTCAGATTTGGCTTTTTGTTTCTCCACTTTTTTGTGTCCTACCCATACAAACAAAAGAAATAAACATGAGAATGTGTAAACATTTGTAGTTGCAACAATTTTCTGGGCAAAGTGGTGCACTATCTGACAGAAATTCAGGGGTGCCAATATTTTTGGCCATGGCTGTACTACATTTCAATCCCAATCCCTTGGACACAGTTAAGCCATTCACAGTCCACCTCAGGCTTGTCTACTGACTAAGCGGTCCCGTCCACAAAAGATAATATTAGTAACCCCACTCCGAGCTCAATGTAAGTGCAATACAGACAAAAAGTTAAAACAACAAAAAAAAAAACATACACAATGGACTAAAAAAATAAAATAAAATATATATAATAAATGGTGATAAAAATCCAAAACTAAAAAACAAAACAAAAAAGCGGTGTGCATGTAGTGCTGAATACAATAAGGATTAGCCTTATATTTACGATCCCATCCACTTGCTACAATGGCCTACCCAAATCCAGCATCCCTTATGTAGGGACAGTCTACTCTCGGCTTCCATCACTGTAATGAAGGGAATCGCAGTGACACTGCTATCCCAAGACACAGGATCATTGTGACTGAGGTCCAAGATGAAAGTCCCGACAAATCTATGACAATTGGCATCTATGCTAATATTAAAGAAGTGTGGGATTTGAGTATTGTTTACCGTCTATCAAAGGCCAGGAGGCAGGACTGTGTGACATTGAGCTCTGGGGACACGAGAACTCTAATGAAAGCTTTTACAGCAGCAATCCCGCTCTGATGATTCGCCGACTGGCTCGCCTCTTGCTCCTCTCTCTCTTTCCCTGACAGGGAGAACCGCTCCCATTCAACCCCACCCATGCTTGCCAGCCCTCATTTTTCACTCGCAAAATGCGAGTAGGCGAGTGAAAAATTTGAAGTCTGCTGTATATGATAAGAAAATTTCATCTATAAACGACAACAGGTAACTACCCCCTTTTCCCTCATTCATTTATAAGCTTCCTGCCAATTTGCATTTCCAGTTATTGACAATGCTGATCCAGAAGCATATATTACTCCTGGAAGAGCTTGATCAATTTTCTCCCAATTTTCCGGTGTCATTTTATCTGTAAATGAAGGTATTGAGTATTTTTGTGAAGCAGTGGTTTGTAACACTTCCTAATTTGAAGATGCTGCTGGTGAAGAAACTTTGTAATGATCCAGAAGCAGCAGAAAGAGTATTTCAGGAATGAGAACTCTGGAGGGAAAAGCTACTTGCACTTTCATTATGGTCCCCATCAGTTCATTCCATTAAGTATTTTTTAATGTCTTTAGGGCACCCCTGGCATGCAAGGATGTCTTTTGTCATCCTTGCAGCATTTGGAAAAAAATATTTCTACTCACAATATTTGCAAATTGTATCTTTGCTTTCCGCAGAAAATGCACTGTGGAAATGTTTCCAAACTCTAGATGTTGGTCTCGCCATTTTACTGACCGGAGGGAAAAAAAACTATTATTGACCAGACTATAGGTAAACACTATACTGTAATGGGGGAGAAAAATAATGGCATTTAAAGGTTAACCACTTCAGCTCCTGAAAATGTACTCCCCTTCATGACCAGGCCATTTTTTTGCGATACAGCACTGCGTTACTTTAACTGACATTGGCACGGTCATGCGAAAATGTACCCAAATAAAATTGGTGCCCTTTTTTTCACACAAATATAGCTTTTTTGGTGTTATTGGATCACATCTGCATTTTGTTTTGTTTTTTCACACTATAAATAAAAATTTGGGGAAAAAACATTTTTTTACTTCGTCATAAAACATATCTCATTAAAGAAATGTAAAAATCTATTTTCTTCATCAATTTAAGCCAATATGTATTCTGCTACATCTTTTTGGTAAAAAAAAATCCCAATAAGCCTATATTGATTGGTTTGTGCAAAGGTTATAGCATCTACAAACTATGGGATATTTTTATTTATTTTTTTACTGGTAATGGCAGCAATCAGTGACTTATAGCGGAAGTGCAATATTGCGGGGCAGACAATCTGACACTACCTGACACTTTTTTGGGAACTAGTGACATGAATAGTTATTAGTTATTAGTGCTAAAAATATGCACTGTCATTGTACTAATGATTGGCTGGGAAGGGGTTAACATCAGGGGCGATCAAAGGGTTAAGTGTGTTCCTAACTGGTGTTAATGTGTGTGCAGTGTGCTGTTTTTATTAAGCAATGTGCTGTTTTTTTACTTCCTGGTTTGCAGGGAGAAAAAACAACACAATGCTGCTGTCAGAAGAGAGCCCTGTGTTTGTTTACATACACAGGGCTCTCTTCAGTAATGTCCAGAGCCGATCAATGGGTGCCGACGACCAATTAGCGTCTGGCACCCACTGATTGGTTCGTGCAGCAGCCAATCGCAGCGCCCCCTACCGCAAACGCGGGTCACGTACTAGGTATGTGATCCGTCACAGTATATTTACAGTGGGCAGTCCGCAAGCATTTAAATAGGATAAACTCATTTGACAGACAAATTTAGCCTCTTGCCTGTCAGTTAAGGCTTGAAAAGACAGAAACTATCATCTACTGTATCCCAACAATCACCTAACAGGAGGTATAAGATGGAGCCTACAAGCAAGTTAAACTGGAGCCTTTACCCTGCAGTCCCCCCTTGTGGCAAAAATGCATATTTCTCTTGTATTGAGAGGTACAGTGTTACTTGAATTGTATTCCAAGATTTGCTTGTCTTCAGCTGAGAGAACTTATACAATAATTTATGACTTTACAGAAAGTCTTACAAATCTTTCATTAAAGTCTTTATGTTATATAGTTGGAATACCATGTCACAGATATATTCACTGTAAAATAACATTTTCCACACTTCTTTTTCGTCCAATTTTTCCAGAAAAAAACAAATTATTTTTTCCTAATTTTTCTGGGGTTTTTTTCAGTCCTTCCCATCTCTAGCTGTAGGCCAAATCCAGATGCAGTTGGCTGGCTGCATGAGAGGCATTTTCCAGATGTCCTCCAAAGTACCCAGGCACAAAAGTCACCCCAAAGAAGATGTTGTCTGTAGTAAACATGAAATTAGACGTGACACCAGTTTTTTTGTTTCTCCTGCCCTGGCCAACCTGGTCTCTACATCAAGGACTGCTTCCATCGCTACGACACCTTAGTGGACTTTTAGTCTAGGGTACAGCACGGCACAGTATAGGACACACAATTCTGCACAACAGTCCCATTTTGAGAGACCCTAAAATCAACGACTGGAAAGGTTATGATTTTGAAAAGTTAAATTACAAAAAAAAATTAAAAAGTAAAAAAAAAAGTTGTTGTTTTATTGAGTTAATGTTATATTGATTTTTTAAAATCAGATAATTTTTTATTGAAATTTTTCACATAACAGGTATACACATGTTCACACAATTACATACAAAAAAAGCATCATATGGATAACACCAAAACGGTATGAAGCAGTAGGTACTACGCAGGTTCAGAGCACCCTAGACATATAAAGTATGGCAAAGAGCCTGCTGTTGGAGTATGTACAGTATTACTCAGAAAAGGTATAGGATATTCACACATAAGTAGATATGGTGTGACATGACGAAAGACCTAGAAACTTAGAAAAAATAGTAACATATAAAAGGAAACCCACAAACACCATTTTTTAAACTATTATTATTTTTATTTTTATTGTACACGATTTATATAGTGCCAACAGTTTACGCAGCACTTTACAATGCAGAGGGGGGGACGGTACAATTACAATACAAATGGGACAGGAGGGCCCTACTCGTAGAGCTTACATTCTAAAGGGAGGGGGGTGGTGATACAAAAGGTAATAGCTGCGGAGGATGGGTTGATGGGGGTGGCTCAGGTACAGTTCTTAGGTGGAGGTGGGATAGGCTTCCCTGAATAAATGAGTTTTCAGGGATCTCCTAAAGGTGGACAGGGTAGGGGCTGATCGGACATACCGGGGCAGGGAGAGGATTAAAAAGGCTCTGGAGAAGTCCTGAAGGCGAGCATGGAAGGAGGTAATAAGGGAGCTAGAGAGCAGGAGGTCCTGGGAGGAGCGGAGGGGACAATTTGGACGATATCTGCAGATGAGGTTGGTGACGTAGCTGGGGGCGATGTCGTGGATGGCCTTGTATGTTGTGGTTAGTATTTTGAATTTTATACGGTGGGGTAGGGGAAGCCAGTGAAGGGATTGGCAGAGAGGGGCAGCAGTCACAGATTGGTTAGTGAGGTGTATGAGTCTAGCAGCAGCATTCATAAAAGACTGAAGGGGGGATAGCCTGTGTAAGGGTAGGCCGGTGAGGAGAGAGTTGCAGTAGTCAAGGTGGGAAATAACCAAGGAGTGAATAAGTTGTTTTGTGGTGTCGTTAGTCAGGAAGGGTCGAATTCTGGAGATGTTGCGGAGTTTAAGACGGCAAAATTTAGCCAGTGATTGGATGTGGGTGCTGAAGATGAGGTTAGAGTCAAGGATTACACCCAGCACTCTGGCATGTGTAGAAGGACCAATGGTTGTGCTGTTGATCTTAATAGTAAAGTCATGAGAGGGGGACCAGGAAGGAGGAAATATGACAAGCTCAGTTTTAGAAAGATTTAGTTTGAGAAAGTGGTGTGACATCCATACAGATATGTATGTTGGTGATCCGTGAAGAGCTCGAGGGGGTGAGTTGAGGAGTGGAGAGATAAATCTGGGTGTCATCAGCGTAGAGGTGGTATTGAAAGCCATGGGAAGTTATCAACTGGCCCAGGGAAGAGGTATAGAGAGAGAATAGGAGGGGCCCAAGGACGGAGCCTTGGGGTACCCCAAGAGGAAGAGGAGCAGAGGAGATGGAGTTGTAAGTGACACTGAAAGTGCACTGAGATAGATAGGAGGAGAACCAGGATAAATCAGAATCACGGAGGCCAAGGGAGTGGAGTTTGCTGCTTCTGACACAGTTGACCACCCGCTCCTCCTCAGCAGAGAGGTCCAGGAGTATGAGTATGGAGTACTGGTCATTGGTTTTAGCAGTAAGTAGGTCGTTGGTGAGTTTTAGTAGAGCAGTTTCAGTGGAATGTTGTGGGCGGAAGCCGGACTGTAGAGGGTCGAGAAGGTTGTTGTCAGTGAGGTAGCAACTCATTCGGTTGTGGACTAGGCGTTCGATGAGCTTGGAGGCAAACGGGAGTAGGGAAATGGGTCTTAAGTTATTCAAACAGGTGGGGTCAAGTGAGGGTTTTTCAAGTATGGGGGTAACCAGTGCATGTTTGAGCAGGGAGGGAAAGATGCCAGAGGAGAGGGAGAGGTTGGAGTTGTGGGTTAGGAAGTTTAGGATAGAGCGGGAAGGTGATCGCAGTAATTGTGAGGGGACAGGGTCCAGGGGACAGGTGGGCCATGGAGCGGAGTTCATTAACTTCCTCGGTGGTAACAGGGCATGAGAAGGAGAGCGTTGAGAGTAGCATTTGATCTGATGTGTTGGATAGGGGAGGAAGTTGGATGTTGGATATCTCCTTACAAATTGTGTCAATTTTGCTATTGAAATGGCTGGCAATTTCATCAGCAGTAAGCAAGTTTGTAGGTGGGAGGTGAAATAAGGAAATAAGGGTAGAAAAGAGTTGACGAGGTTTGGGTGAGAGGGTTTTGATGAGAGTGTTGTAGTAGGTTTGTTTAGCAGTGTGGAGGCAGGAGTAGTATTTGAGAAGGGCAGATTTGTAGAGGGTAAAATCTTGCAGGGATTTAGATTTACGCCGTGCTTGCTCAAGAGCACGGCTGCGTCTCTTGAGACTACTGGTGTCGTCTGTTTGCCAGGGTTGTGGCAGATGCCTTGGTATGTCTGAGTACATTAAAGTGTTTGTTACCCTAACACTTCATATTCCTGATACGTGCTTGCTATACCATGTACTTATATGAAAAAGTGTCCTGTTCTCTTGTATTGCTATTGTATTTGTAAAACTGACCACACTAAGCAGGAAAGCACACAGTGGTCAGTTCTCTAGCTGTGCTAGGAACTCAGTGTGCTCTCCAATGATCAGACTTGTCCAGACACGCCCCCCACCCCCTGCACAGCCATTGTAGTGTACTGTTGCTTTTCCTCCCCCAGCTCTTATGTAGCTAAGGACAGAGGGAATATGATCACTTATAAAAAAAATATTTCTAATGTATTTTTATATCTATACAAAAATGTTTTGCCTTTCATTTCTATTTTAAACTGAATGGGTTGTTTTACAAGGTGATCGTTTAAAATACCTTTAAATATAATATTCATCTGCAAGCTGTAATAGGGGGACCCAGTGGGGGGAGTCCCTAGGATCTACATCCTGTAGTTTTTCAGGTGGAGGGAGCTGATCTGAGGTAACTACTTTGTTGGTATAGCCATTCAGCTGATAATATGCAAAGATGGGCAATGTTATATTGTTAGTGTGTGTTACTGATAACTATTGTTGTTTACTTTGCAGGATTACCAATCGGCTGCAGCACTGATCTGTTTGATCTGTGTATTCTGACAGTAGCAGGGCTCTGCTTTCAGAATACATATGTCAGTGCCTGCAGCGCTGCAGGAGATAAGAGGTAGGAGGTAGTCAGTGGGCGGTGGAAAATTTTAGATGTTTGCCCAACATAGGAGTGTGGCAGAAACCCCTAATGCTCGCCATACACGTAATGTTTTTAGAGCGCCTAAAATGTCAGGACAGTTCAAGCACCCTCCTACCCAAATCACCCTTTAATGGAATGTAGACACCCCAAGGTATTTGCTGAGAG
Organism: Glandirana rugosa; assembly: GCA_018402905.1. Classification (NCBI taxonomy): domain Eukaryota; kingdom Metazoa; phylum Chordata; class Amphibia; order Anura; family Ranidae; genus Glandirana; species Glandirana rugosa. The sequence continues at coordinate 234,083 of BLSH010130020.1, read as the reverse complement.
GCATGTTTATAAGTCAATGGAAGATTTTTTTCCACAAGTTTTAGGAAAATGCCTCTTAGCAAATACCTTGGACTGTCTAATTTTCAAAAAGGGGTCAGGGGGGGGGGGGGGGTGTGCTATCCTCCTGGCATTTCAGGGCCTCCAAAACTGAAGTAGCCAGGAAATGAAACGAGGAAAATGCACCCTTTGAAAGCCTGAAGGCGGTCATTGGATTTTGGGCACTTGTATGTGGCTAGGCTGCGAAAAAGTCTCCTGTGCACACCTACCACCATCGTACCCTCCGCACACCTCACCCATCGTACCCTCCACACTCCTCTCCTGCGTATACTTCCCACCGGTGTAGTCATACCCTTCGCACACCTTCCCCGTCATACCCTCCACACTCCTATCCCAAACACAGCTCCCCCATCGTACCCTCCGCACTCCTCTCCTGCATCATACCCTCCACTTTCCTTTCTGGTGCACACCTCCCACGTCATACCCTTCACACTTCTCCTGCGCACACCTCCCCATCGTAACCTCCATACACACCTCCCACGCACACCTTCATATCATACCCTCCACATTCCTCGCCCTTCATACCTTACACACGCCTCTCCCGCGCACACCTCCCCCTTCGTACCTTCCGCACCCCTTTCCCGTGCACCTCCCCCATCATACCCTCTGCACTCCTCTCCCATGCACACCTCCCCCTTGGTACCCTCCGCACTCCTCTCCTATGCACACACTCGCCGTCATACCTGCACACCTCTCCTGCGCCAGCCTCCCCCATTGCACCCTCTGCACTCCTCTCCCATGCACGCCTCCCCCATTGTACCCTCCACGCTCCTCTCCTGGGCACGCCTCCACCTTGCTCCTCTCCCTGGCACGCCTCCCCTGTCGTATCCACCGTGCTCCTCTCCTGTGCACTCCTCTCCCGTCGTACCCTCCTCCCCCATTGTACCCTTTGCGCTCATATCCCACGCACACACCTCCCTTGTCGTATAATGTAATTAAGGTGAAAAAAAGGCGATGCTCTACTCTTCTAAGAGGTATCGAGTCAATTGCTGTTATAATTAGCTCTCTATGGTTCCCAGGAAGCTGGTGGGTATCAGAAAAAAGGAAAAAACAGGAACAAAAAAAATGTACAAAAAATATATAAATGCTGTGGTTGCGTGTGTTCACCATTGAATGGTATTGATTTATTAATTTAGTATACTAAATTAACGTGATATAATATGAAATTATATGCTGGGTGAAGATGGTGTTATTGTGGTGCAAACAAAATGAAAAAAGTGCCAAAACATGAAATGAATGAGAATGATATCACTTATTAATCAAAAATATATAATCAAATAAAAGTGTTAGATCCAATAAGTGTTAAATAAATTCATATGTGATATCCATAAAAACTCATAAGCCCAAATTTAGTGAAAATAATTCATCCAATAAATCACAAACAATAAATATATATAGTGAGGTAATATAAAAATATATAGTGAGATAGTTAGAAAAATCTAATATTAAAGTGCAAAGGTGCTGCAAACATGTAAACAATCAATATTCCATCAGTCTCTAAAGATGGTGCAATCAGTCCATGATGTGTATCCAATCAAAATCAATAGGAAGAAATGGGTAAAACAATCTCCTCAGGAAATGAAGTGAATAAAGTGATTTTTCACAGTAAGCCTCTGTGATGCCCAAGTAGGTGTTTTTTACTCCACTACAAAACACAGTGCCTCCGGTGCTTCACTCCATGCATTATTATTATTATTATAAAGCCACTCACCGGACAGCGCTCCCCACTGAAGGGGTACACACTTTGTAGTATTACCACCTTTGTTGTTCACCACCCACCTCAGTTTAGTCCAGGCATGTAAAGGAAAAAGACCATATCTTGCACAGTATTGTATATTCAAATTTAATAATAAGCCATAAACCACTCACATGTATGCAGAAAATGTCAGGCGTTTGGATAGCTACACAAAAGCAGGAAATCCGCCGTGTCCTCTGCGTTCCACGGCCTGTACCGGAAGTGACGTGTGACGTAAAAGCCTACGTGTTTTGTCATAGGACGTCGACACCGCTCCAGTCGACTCCTATGATAAAACGTGTAGGGCGGGGCTTTTACGTCACTTCCGGTACGGGCCGTGGAACGTAGAGGACACAGCGGATTTCCTGCTTTTGTGTAGCTATCCAAACGCCTGACATTTTCTGCATACATGTGCATACATTGCACCATCTTTAGAGGCTGATGGAATATTGATTGTTTACATGTTTGCAGTACCTTTGCACATTAATATTAGATTTTTCTAACTATCTCACTATCAGTTTTTATGGATATCACATATGAATTTATTTTGGATATAACACTTTTATTTGATTATATATTTCGGATTAGTAACTGATATCATTCTCATTCATTAAATGTTTTGGCACTTTTTTTTGTTTGCACCACAATAACACCATCTTCACCCAGCATATAATTTCATATTATATCATGTTAATTTAGTATATCACATTGTTTTATTACTCAATACCATTCAATGGTGAACACACGCAACCACAGCATTTATATATTTTTTTGTTCCTGTTTTTTTCTTTTTTCTGATACCCACCAGCTTCCTGGGAATCATAGAGAGATAATTATAACAGCAATTGACTAGATACCTCTTAGAAGAGTAGAGCAGCGTCTTTTTCCACCTTAATTACATTATATTACCATAACTACACTTCTGTGGAGTTCGGTGGAGGCAGCAGCTCTTAGAGAAATAGTTTACATCTATCCGTTTGCGCGGAACATTTATATTCTTTTTATTTTACCTCCCCCGTCGTACCCTCCGAGGTCCCCTCCCACTAACGCCTCCCCCATCGTACCCTCCGCGCTCCTCTCCCGCACACACCTCCCCCCGTTGTACCCTCTGACATAGTGTAATTTACGTTTTTAGTAAGTCGAGTTCCCAAATATAAGCAAAAAAACTGGATAGCTTACTATGATCATGAAGATAATTTTGGAATAAATGAAAACAGAGAATTCTGTGTAAATTATGGAGTCATTAGGGTGAATGAAAAGAAGAGAGTTCTATTCTATACTGTCACACCAGTTCCAGAATGCATTGCATTTGATCTGGGACTCACAGGACTTTTACCTCACTGTCACAGTGAGGTGGAAGTTTTTTCCTGTCACTGACATCCAACCAATCAGAGATGACGTCTCTCTAAGTTCCGGGTGTAGCAAGATGGCGGCTTCCACAGCAGAAGGCAAGGCTGGCAGACCGCTTCTGAGGATCCTGGCGCTGCACGGCTACTGGCAGAATGAGCGCTCGTTCCGAGAGAGAACGGGATCCTTGAGGAAGAATCTGAAGAACCGGGCGGAGCTGGTAATGATCAGCGCTCCCCTCCTCATCCCAGAGTCACCGGGTAAGGAGAGCGCCGGGGATACGTGACCCCCCTCTCCGGGGAATGGAGAGCGCCAGGAACACGTGACCCGCCCCCTCTTTGGGTAATGGGGAGCCCCGGTGTGACACGTGACCTGCTTGGCTGAGTGAGAAGTTTCCTGCATCCCTGAGAGCTGTAATTGGTGTATGGAGGAGGGGGCTGTCCTTGTACAATAGAAGATCTCCTTCCTTCTGACTGTGATGTGATTGGTTGTTTGTAGTGAACACCCTCTCTCTTTATATGAGGTTGCTATGGCCATGATAGGATAATAGCGGTGGGATCGGAAAACGTTTGCAGTAAGTTAACCGCTTCAATACCAGACAGTCGCTGTCGCATTTTGAATGACAATTGCACGGTCGTGCGACGTTGTACTAGGGTTGCCACATCATCCCTTTAATCCAGGACACATATGGATTACACAGGTTCTGAGGATAATTTAATGCAGATAAGGCACCAAGTGAGTTTAATTAGCACTTTAATCAGCCTCAGAACAACCTGTGTAATTAATGTGTCCTGGATTAAAGGGATGATGTGGCAACCCTACGTTGTACCCAAACAAAACGTTTATAATTTTTTTTCCCCACAAACAGAGCTTTCTTTTGGTGGTATCTGATCACCACTGGAGTTTTTATTTTTTGCACTACAAATAAAAATGACCAAAAATTTTGAAAAAGAAAAAGTTTTTCTTTGTTTCTGTTACAAAACTTTGTAAATAAGTAAGTTTTCTCCTTCACTGATGAGGCAGCACTGATTGGCACTGATGAGGTAGCACTGATGGGCACTCATGATGAGGCAATGGCGCTGACAGGCAGCACTGATAATGAGGCACTGGCAGGCATCAGAAGTGGCACTGAGTGCCATCCCTATAGTACAGAGTGTCCCATTCCTGATGGTCCTGGGTGGGCATCTCTAGGTAGCATCCCTAGTGGTCCTGGGTGGCGGTCTACGTGGGGGGGGCTGTACTGATAAACAGTCAGTGCAGACCCCCCCATCAGGAGAGTCGTCGATCGGCTCTCCTCTACTCGCGTCTACAGATATACAGACATATACGGCTCTTCCTGTAATGAGGTGGGTCAGATTGACACACCGCACCACCGATCCCCGCGGGCTATCCGGCCAGACCTCATTTGAAACCCCCCGCTGTCATTTGTCTATAGGCAGGGCGGGAAGTGGTTAAAGTGACACTATATTCTTGATGTTAAAATATTCTATTCAATGTTTATTCCTAAAGCAGAACTAAAAGCAAAACTCTTTCACTTTGGATAGGGTAAGGGAGGGTTATGACCTGTCAGGGTTTTTATTTTGGGACCCATTGGGGAGATTTTCCTTCACTTCCTGTCCCATAGCCAAACAGGAAGTGAGAGAAAATCCCTTCAAAGTGAGCATATCCTGGGGTGTCCCCATTGGAAGATTTCTCTTCTATTCCAGTTCTGGTGACAACCCAAAATTTGGTATTTTCTTTCACAGTCAAATAGAGTGGGCGAATCTCACTAAGCCCTCATTCGCATTGAACGTGACTTTAAAATTCGGTGACTTCATCTGAAATCACACAATTTCAAAGCTGAATTTCAGTGCAACTCCGGGTCCGACTTGAAAGACATCTGTGCAGGTTCATGCACAGATGTTTATTGAAGTTGCACCCGAAGATCATCAAAAGTAGTGCAGGAAATACTTTTACAAATCGGTGCGGTGCACAAAACATCTGTGCATCAAATACATCCCTCTCATAGGTGTACGTGATATATCTTTTTTTTTTCTTCACACAAATAGAGCTTTCTTTTGGTGGTATTTGATCACCTCTGTTTTGTTTTTTTTGTGATATAAGCGAAAAAAACAATATTTTTTATTTCTGCTACAATACATATCCAATAAAATAAATTCTGGATACATTTTGGCCAAAATGTATTCTGCTACATGTCTTTGGTAACAAAAAAATCCCAATAAACGTATATTGATTAGTTTGCATGAAAATTATAGCGTCTACAAACTATGGTGTATATATATATATATAGATATATACTGTATTTTCTTTTTTATACTATTAATGGCGGCAATCAGCAACTTATAATGGGACTGCGATAGTGCGGCGGGAAATCTGACACTAAGACCCCTTTCACACTCGGTCATTTTTCAGTCGCTGCGGTGCTAAAAATAGCGCCTGTGCAGTGTTTGAAAAACTCCCTTCCCCCATTCTCCCCAGAGTGAAAGCCCGAGTGCTTTCACACTGGGGTGGTGCGCTTGCAGGACGAGAAGAAAAGTCCTGCAAGCCGCATCTTTGGAGCGGTGCGCTGAGGGGTGTATACACCGCTCCTACACCGCCCCCTCCATTGTAATCAATGGACAGCGCTCCCGAAGCGAGTGAACACCTCCTCGGAAGGGCCGAGCGGCAGCGCTTTTAATCCCTTGTTAACCCCTTGTTGGGGGTTAAAAGCATCCCGCTCCCTACTTAGCGGCGCTTTACCGCTACCGCCCCAGTGTGAAAGTGCCCTAACTGACGCTGGGGGGGGGGGGGAGAATAGCTAACTGCCACTGACATCACCAGTGACATTAATTCTGTGATCAGTAATAATATTATACACTGTCACTGTACTAATGACAATGACTGGGAGGGGGTTAACATCTAGGGCGATCAAGGGGTTAAAAGTGTGCCTAACAATGCGTGTAATGTGTGCTGCTTTTACCAATAGATCTCTTAGGCCCGGTTCACACGGGCGACTTGCGATCCAACTTGAGTCGCCTCAAGTCGCCCCAGGTCGCTTGACACAAGAAATCCCATTGAAGTGAATGGGAGCCGTCTTTATGTACACTACTGATGGGGTTTACTTCCTCTATATTCCCCTGCAAAGTAAAAGCATAATGGGCCACTATGTATCGCATAGTAGCCCATTATGTGTCACTTACCTGCAAACGAAGCCTGCGATGTCCCCTGTGCAGGCAGCGTTCATCTTCAGCCCCTCTTCCTTCCGGAGCCGCGACTCCGGCTTTGTGACTGGCCGGAGTCACGTGACGTCACCCTGGCACATGCGCGTGGGAGCCGCCAGTCACGGCACAGCGGGCCGTTTCTTCACTGCGCATGTGCCGAATGACATCGGCAATGACCGTACACTGTATATATCCTGAACTGTGCAGGTTTGGGAGATATGCAGCGAACCTACAGGTAAGTCTTATTATAGGCTTATCTGTAGGTTTAAATGGTTGTCACGGGTTGACAACCACTTTAAATCAGCCTTTCTCAACCAGAGGAGCCCTTGAAATAATTTTCATGTCTTGGGAAACTCTACTAAATTATTACATCTCTAGCTCATGGCACATACAGTATCTCACAAAAGTGAGTACACCCCTAAAATTTTTGTAAATATTTTATTATATCTTTTCATGTGACAACACTGAAGAAATGACACTTTGCTACAATGTAAAGTAGTGAGTGTACAGCTTGTATAACAGTGTAAATTTGCTGTCCCCTCAAAATAACTCAACACACAGCCATTAATGTAGACTCAAAAGGTAGGGTAGACGGCACTCCACAAATACATTTTAGCAACTTGAAATTGTATTCATCAAATAGCCATGTACAGGAAAGGAGGTAGGCCGCCTACTCTTCCTTTTGAGTCTACATGCAATGCGGTGGCGAGCCAGGGCGTGCACCTACGTGGGTCTGGCTGTCAGCTTGAGCGGTGTGTTCCTACTTTTAATTGGACTCACAGCCATTAATGTCTAAACCGCTGGCAGCAAAAGTGAGTACACCCCTAAGTGAAAATGTCCAAATTGGGCCTAAAATGTCAATATTTTGTGTGGCCACCATTATTTTCCAGCACTGCCTTAACCCTCTTGGGCATGGAGTTCACTAGAGCTTCACAGGTTGCCACTGGAGTCCTCTTCCACGACATTACGGTGCTGGTGGAGATTAGAGACCTTGCGCTCCTCCACCTTCCGTTTGAGGATGCCCCACAGATGGTCAATAGGGTTTAGGTCAGGAGACATGCTTAACCAGTCCATTACCTTTACCCTCAGCTTCTTTAGCAAGGCAGTGGTCATCTTGAAGGTGTGTTTGGGGTCGTTATCATATTGGAATACTGCCCTACAGCTCAGTCTCCGAAGGGAGGGGATCATGCTCTGCTTCAGTATGTCACAGTACATGTTGGCATTCATGGTTCCCTCAATGAACTGTAGCTCCCCAGTGCCGGCAGCACTCATGCAACCCCAGTCCATGCCATGACACTCTCAACACCATGCTTCTGGGGCGACAGCCATGCGGAACAATTTGATGCAGTGTGTGTGGCGTATGGTCTGAGTACTGACAGGCTGACCCCCCCCACCCCTTCAACCTCTGCAGCAATGCTGGCAGCACTCATATGTCTATTTCCCAAAGGCAACCTCTGGATATGACGTTGAGCATGTGCACTCAACTTCTTTGGTCCACCATGGCAAGGCCTGTTCTGAGTGAAACCTGCCCTGTTAAACTGCTGGATGGTCTTGGCCACCATGCTGCAGCTCAGTTTCAGGGTCTTGGCAATCTTCTTATAGCCTAGGCCATCTTTATGTAGAGCACCAATTTTTTTTTTAGATCTTCAGAGAGTTCTTTGCCATGAGGTGCCATGTTGAACTTCCAGTGACCAGTATGAGAGAGTGAGAGCGATAACGCCAAATTTAACACACCTGCTCCTCATTCACACCTGAGACCTTGTAACACTAACAAGGCACATGACACCGGGGAGGGAAAAAGGCTAAGTGGGCCCAATTTGGACATTTTCACTTAGGGGTGTACTCACTTTTGTTGCCAGCGGTTTAGACATTAATGGCTTTGTGTTTGAGTTATTTTGAGGGAATAGCAAATTTACACTGCTATACAAGCTGTACACTTACTACTTTACATTGTAGCAAAGTGTCATTTCTTCAGTGTTGTCACATGAAAAGATATAATAAAATATTTACAAAAATGTGAGGGGTGTACTCACTTTTGTGAGATACTGTATGTGTGGTCAGTAAGTTGTAAATATAATAAATAAAAGAATAAAGAATGTATTGTATCTAGCTTATTTGACACCCAGAGTAGATCGTTTTGTTTTTTTTTTAACATTCCCCTGCTCTATAAAAAAACAATCAAATGGAACAAATAAAAATAATGTACTAAACAAAAAGTCGCACTGATCCCAAATAATCAAAAACATATACATTAATATCTCAATGTGACATAATCACATGTCCTTATATCATTCAAGTGATGAAAAAATTGTTCAAAAGGTGTGCGGAAAATTAATCCGCCTGATAAATATGAAGAAATCCAAAAAAGAGCTGATTCCATAGGCATTCCACCACCAATAATCACGCAGAGCCTTCTGTGGTACCCAAAACCCTGTACTCAGGGATGCTTACCGGATGGCGAAGACCACCTATTTCTAGAATGGTCAAGCAGGCACACAGAAAAACCTCTGCAGGATATGATAAACAGTGAAGACTCTGGAATGCTGTGATGATAGGGGAGATCTTCCAATGTGGTCAAACTCACAATGGGGTATCCAAACCAGCCGGAACCAAAAGGTAGAACATGCAGAAAAAGCGCTCCAATGGTGTAATACTGTATATATCGTTTATTGAATAAAGCCAAAAGGCTACTTACATTTGGTTAAAAGCAACAAAGCCTTAGTAAAAACATTTGCCGGCAAACACAAAATAATACACCCGCACTTCCAGGGTCACGTGGGGCATGATGGCATCAGCACATAGCTCCGGCTGATATGTTTCGTCATACGTAACGTCTTACTGAGGCCCCAGGAAGATGTCACGTATGACGAAACATGTCAGGCTGACCTTTTTGGTTCTGGCTGGTTTGGATACCCCATTGTGAGTTTGACCACATTGGAAGATCTCCCCTATTAGCGCGGCTTTTTGTTTAGTATATGCTTTGGTATGTTAATATCATATGGTTAGTGGCTGCAGCCATTCATTACATATTTATTCATTTTAGCACGTTATACCATTTAGAATGAATAAAAATAATGGTCCGAAAAGAGATACCAACTGTAAAAATTGTAGTGTCCCTGACATTGGTGGTCCAGTGGAAAAGTGACTTTTTTTATATTGGTGGTTGGTGTAGTGGTCCCATACATTAGTAGCCAATGGGAGAAGAACTCCTTGTATTAATGGTCATTGGGAGAAGGACCAGATGGAACCCCCCACACCCCTTTTTACACAACTAAAAAAAAAGTTAGAAACTCTTTACTGCTTGAGGAACCCCATGGTTCTACGATACCCTGGTTTAGGCCCGGTTCACATCTATGCGGCAACGTTTTGCGCAGGCACGGCAGCCCATTCATTCGAATGGGCTGCAGTGTCTCCAGAAGCGCAGGGAAAAGGTCCCTGCGCCATTTCTGGAATCGCAGCCCACACGGGAAATGCAAGTGCAATGTATCCAGCGCATTTTCCTGTGCAGATATTTGCACCTGTGGGTATATGTGTGCACCCGCAGCAGGATTGACCCACATATATTTGACCTAAGAATGAAATTCTGTCTTAGACATTTTTTGTGTGTTAGATGCCTGGTTCCCTGTTGCACTTTGATTCCCTCCACCAGCCGCTATGCTAGTACTGTATCCTGTGGCAATGTAGAAACAATGGAACCACAGCACGCAATTGGGGACCAATTACTTAACTCTCAAGAGAATGAAGATTCAGAGAGGGACAGGGAAGTATTCTTTATGTAGGCAGGACTTTATTCACTTTAAATAGCAGCAGAGACGCTTTATAGAGAATTTGTTACATTTAGAGGTTTGGTTTAAAATCCACCCGCTGATTCCATCAGCGGGCTCCCCTGTTGCTCCTTTTTTACCTTTGGAGCCCTAAATGGGCGAAGTGACAAATTTCCTTTAAAATGAACCTGTGAGTAAATGAAAATAACAAAGCTGTCAGCAGCAGGTTGCCAACAGCATAAGGTGTCAGAGCATACTTGTTGAACTGAACATATCTTTGAAAGATTAGCATAACAAAGCAGTTTTGTAATCAAAGTAGATTTCCACGATAAAACCCATTTACTGAACACCTGCTAGGCGTTGTACTGATGTTCAAAGTGCTTGCTGAAATGAACTGAACCACAGAAATACAGTGGTTCCATAAGCAATCGCTGCATTTATTCATTGCTGTGGATTACCAGATTTTACCAACAGTGTCAATCAGATCAGTAATAGCATTGGATTTTGGTGATGTCACCTCTGTCATATTTAGAAAGCAACAAGTTCCCAGCTGCTTTCCTGCAGCATGGTATACCCAAGAAAGTGTCGGTGAAGACAATGCCCCATATATAGTCAGCTTTAAAAGAATTTTTTTTTTCTGTTCGATCCTGAGATTTACAAAGGGGGGAGGTGGACCTGGGGAACCCAATCATCATTCTCTGCTGCATCTTCACATTTTTTTTTATAGATCTCCTTCCTACCCTTAAAAATGGATATAGAAAGGAAAAGCATCACACTGATTAATACGTCACTCTGTCACCCTGCTCTCTACTCCATTTAGCATACTCCTTGCCCTGCAGCACACCTGATTGGCTGCTTTTTTTCTCCCCTTCTCTGCTGTATAGGGATAGTGAACCAAGTCAAATTTAGTTACACTGTTTGCATTAAAAAAAAAAATATATACATGCCTGCTTCAATGTATTAGGGCCGTTTCACACCTAGGCGATCCTAGGCGATTTGTGATCCAACTTGTGTCTCCCCAATTTAGTCTCAAATCGCCTGACATCAGAAATCCCATTGGAATGAATGGAGCAGTCTTAATATTCGCTACTCAAGTCACTCCGACTCCAAGGCGATTTAAAAAAAGGTTCCTGTAATATTTCAAAGCGACTTCTAGGCGATTTGAGCCCATAGAAGTCAATGGAAGTCGCTTCCAAGTGGGATCACCGTCTATGAAGAAGCGACTTTACAGGAAAAAGCAAATCATTTTTTAAGGCAACTCCCCCTCCCTCTCTTCTCTGATTGGCCTCAGGCAAAGTCGTCTGGCATGGAGGTCGCGTTGTAATGCCCAAAGTATCTCTGAAGTCTCTTTCAAATCGCCTAACAAAGTTGGATCGCCTAGGTGTGAACCGAGCTTTAATGATTACATTGCTGCATTATTTGTGTTAGGTGCAGTATTGTCTGTCTAGAGTTCAGCTATAAGTCCTTAACCACTTAACAACCGCCCCATAGACAATTGACGTCTACAGGGTGGTTGCTTAATTCTGGGAGGACGTCTATTGACGTCCTCCCAGAATCGCGGTTCCCGCGCGCCCCCTGGGGCGAACGGACTCCGGTTAG
>BLSH010130020.1:207674-218062 GCA_018402905.1 Glandirana rugosa | reverse complement strand
ATTTCTGCTATCTGTCCTCAGAGCAACAGCACAGACAGCAGTAGTAAAGTAATCTATCTCAGGATGCAGGATCAGGTCTTAAAATGGCTAAAATCTGTCCCTCACGCCGTCAGCTACCTTTCCCTACACTAACCCAAGGAGCATGTGACTGCAGCACTGTGACTCCAGCTTATAAAGAGGCTGGGTCACATGATGCACCGGCCAATCACAGCCATGCCATTAGTAGGCATGGCTGTGATGGCTTCTAAGGGCAAACCAGTGAAACGCTTGTTGATTGGCTGCCCTGCAGCTTCTCAACACGTGGAGTAAAATAGCAGAACCCCGGACCGAACCCGAACGATTTTTGAAATGTCCGGGTCCGGGTCCGTGCCACGGACACCCTAAAGTTCGGTACGGACCCGAACGTTACAGTCCGGGTTCGCTCAACACTAGTTATAAGCACAGGATATAGATTTTTTTTTTTAACAAACCTGAGATGGTTGGGCCGTTCAGGTGGCCATGAAAAAAGGGGCAATTGGTTTGTTCCTCCCTCACATTCATCACGGAAAGCTGAATAGCGTTGTAAAAGCAGGACATTAACCACTTCAGCCCCGGAAGGATTTCACACTTTAGGACCGGAGCCCTTTTTGCGATTCGGCGCTGCGTCGCTTCAACTGACAGTTGCGCGGTCGTGCGACGTTGTACCCAAACAAAATTTGCGTCCTTTTTTTTCCCACAAACAGAGCTTTCTTTTGGTGGTATTTGATCACCGATGCATCATTTCTGATCGCCGCTATAAACAAAAGAAGAGCGACAATTTTGCAAAAAAACCCAATTTTCTTACTTTTTGCTGAAATACAAATCCAAAAAAAAATATAAAAAAACATTTTTTTTCATCGGTTTTGGCCGATTTATATTCTTCCTCATATTTGTCATAAAAAAAATCGCAATCGGTGTTTATTGATTGGTTTGCGCAAAAGTGGTCGCGTTTACGGATGATGAGAATTAATTTCTGGGGTTTTTATTTTTTTTTATTTTTTACTAGCAATGGCGGCGATCTGCGATTTTTAGCGGTACTGCGATATTTCAGCGGACCATTTTGACACTTTTTTGGGACCATTGGCATTTATACAGCGATCAGTGCTTTAAAAATTCACTGATTACTGTGTAAATGCCATTGGCAGTGAAGGGGTTAACCTGCAGGGGGCGCTCTAAGGGTTAACTGTGTTCCCTGGGCGTGTTCTTACTGTGTGGGGACTGCCCTAGTTGGGGAAGGGAAGTGGTCACAGCCTCCATGTAGAGGAAGGCTGTGATCACAGCCCTTACCCCCACACAGAACGGAGGTCCGTGTTTACTTACACAGACCTCCGTTCTTTCAATCCGGGGGGGCATTGCGGGTGGCCGGCGGAGATCGACTCCGCCGAACCCGCTCCCTGGCCCTCCCCGAACACAGTGAGCGCGCGGGCGCGCCTCCGGCGGCGCGCACACGCTCACTAGGCTCGATCCCGCAGCCGCCGTCATATGACGGCGTTTTGCGCAATAGAGCCACCTTGTCGCCGTCAGATTCCGATCGGCGGTCGGCAAGTGGTTAATATATACAAATTATGGCAGGCCTAGTGGAAACCCATGGCTTGCCGGAGTATGCCCTGTGTTTTTTTTTTTTTATTTTAATTTTTAATTTTACTTTTGATTGGCCAAATTATTGAAATTGGGGTTAAAGTCTGTTAAAAATACATGTTTTTATTTTTATGTGATTTCAACTGCAGTTTTGATCTTCAGTCACCTGAAACTGGGAAGTGGTTGAAGCAGTACCACATTTATATGAACCATTCAGTTCCAAAGTGTTTTTTTTTTTTTTGTAGATAGCTTCTAAAATTGCTACAATATTTCCAAATGTGTACTCAGGTTTATACTGGACACTTATCAACTGCGTGGCCCTTGTGAACGCGTTCTATCGGTTTTTGGTTGTAAACCCTTCCATATACCCAGTGAAGTGACTGGCCTCTGGTGATACACAGAGATGAAAAAAATCCTCCTATTTAAGTGCTACCTGTTTATCTGCTGTCTTCTCTTCTCTATATCTGTTCAAATTGCAGAATTTAGACAGCTTGTCTGAGCTTCAGACAGCAGGGGGCAGGGAGCTGAAATTACACTCCTCAGAGCTTAGTGAGGAGAGAGAGCTGATTGGAGGGAAGGGACACCCCCCCCCCTCACACAGGAACAGAGCTGAGGCTGTCAATCAACTGGTGATCCCTACCCTGTCACCTTTTTTTCTCTGGGTGTCAGGAAAACTTGTCAAAAGTGATTACTATAATAGAGGAACGAGGCAGCAGACAGAAATGACACTTAAGCCCCATACACATGGGCCAAATATCAGGTGTTATCGACCGGTTCAATAGAAACCAGCCTACATTCAGCCCATGTGTACGGCAGCCGGTCCAGCTGATCAGCGCTCAGTGAATTCTGGCAGGGCCAATAGCTCAGCGGGGAGATTTCTGTACTAACATCACATAGTACAGCTGCTCCTCCTGAGCCCTTCAGTTTTTATTTTTCGTTCAGCCTGCTACTAGTGTGTACCAGGCTTTAGAGCTCTTACCTTAGACAAGTACACACTATAGAAGGATATGCTTTGTTCATATTTCATGTCCGAGGTTTACAACCACTTTAACGATTCACAACAAATTCCAACCTCCATTATTTCAAGTGCACAGACAGTTGAAATTGGAGTGGAACACTATGTCAAACATCCTTACACTGGCAACGCAGTGGTTTTGGACATTTGGTTTTATTTATTTATTTCAGGTACTTATATAGCGTTGTCAATTTACACAGCGCTTTACATATACATTGTACATTCACATCAGTCCCTGCCCTCAAGGAGCTTACAGTCTAAGGTCCCTAACTCACATTCATACATATACTAGGGACAATTTAGACAGAATCTCATTTTACCTACAGCATGTCTTTGGAGCGTGAAGGAAACCGAAGTACCCAGAGAAAACTCACACAGGCACAGGGAGAATCCCGCGAATCAGCGTCTATAAACAGCGGCTCTCGCATGCGCCGGCAGTGCGCTCTTGTGCCCGCCACACTCTGCCGCGGCTCGGATGGGCTCGATCTCCACCGGCGAGCCGCGATTCCTTGGCAGAGAGGCAGAACGGGGAAGAACGGGGAACCGCCAATGTAAACACGGCGGTTCCCTGCTCTGTCAGTGTGCATTTATAAGATTTACTGATCCCTGTCACTGGGATCAGTTATATCTCTTATGCCCATGGTAGCCCAGCCCCCTCACAGTTAGAACACACCTAGGGGACACAGTTAACCCCTAGATCTCCCCCTGCAGGTTAACCCCTTCACTGCCAATGACATTTACACAGTAATCAGTGGATATTTAAATTTTCTGATCGCTGTATAAATGTCATTGGTTCCAAAAAAGTGTCAAAAATGTCCGACCCAATATCGCAGTCCCCATAAAATTGCAGATCGCTGCCATTACTAGTAAAAAAAAAAAATGTAAAAACAGCAGAAATTAATTCTCATGATTGTAAATGCGGCAACTTTTGTGCAAACCAATCAATAAACGCAGATTGTGTTTTTTTTTGTTTTTTTTTACCAAAAATATGAGGAAGAATATAAATCGGCCAAAACCGATGAATAAATTTGTTTTTTTATCTTTTTTTATTTTGGATTTGTATTTTAACAGAAAGTAAGAAATATTTTTTTTGCAAAATTGTCATTCTCTTTTTGTTTATAGCAGTGATCAGCAATGACGCAGAAGTGATTAAATACCACCAAAAGAAAGCTCTATTTGTGGGGAAAAAAAGGACGCAAATTTAGTTTGGGTACAACGTCGCACGTCCGTGCAATTGTCAGTTAAAGCGACGCAGCGCCGAATCGCAAAAAGTGCTCTGGTCCTAACGTGGTAAATCCTTCCGGGGCTGAAGTGGTTAAAGCCTATAGACATACGGAACTCCCCTGTGATAGGACCCTAAGTCTTCACCATTAGATGGTGTTCCTGTTCCATGTTGAATAACACACATCAACAGCCCAGGGTATTACAAACCTACCACTAAAAAAGACATAATCTTGCTGCCCTGGATTCAAAGGAGATGTCTCATAGATTGTAAGTTCTAATGAGCAGGGCCCTCTGATTTCTCTTGTATCAAATTGTATCGTAACTGTAACATCTGCCTTCATTTTGTAAAGCGTTGCGCCAACTGTTGGCGCTTTATAAATCCTTTATAACCAGGATATGCAATTAGCGGACCTCCAGATGTTGCAGAACTACAAATCCCATGAGGCATAGCAAGATTCTGACAGCCACGAGCATGACACCCAGAGGCAAAGGCATGATGGGACTTGTAGTTTTGCAACAGCTGGAGGTCTGCTAATTGCATATCCCTGCTGTATAATAATGATAATTTCTGAAGAGAGATGCAATTAGAGAGGGGCGGGGGAACGTCTAACTATCTTTAGGAACATTCAAAACTCAAAGAGGAGTAGGCTAGAGCAAGGATCTTTAGCAGGGAGCTCTAACCAATGTCCCCCAGAGACGTAAGAGCAAAAAGATCTGGACTCCAGTTCCAGTTTTTCCAAATAAAAATGTGTTATACCTGAATAAAGTGGTTGTGTCTGAAAGTTATTGATTTTACCCCCATTTGGTTATGTAAATGAAGATACATTTCCAAAAATACCTTGTTTTTCTGTCTCAAAAACAAATCCCTGTAGGTAATAGAAATCGGAAAAAATATAGACTTAGTAGACCTGACTATTTTTTTCTCTTTTAGATGTTGACTCCAATGAAGGGGGTGCAGATAATCAAAAAGAAGATCCCCGGGGCTGGTGGTTCTCAGATCCTGAGAAGAGCAGTTTTAATGCCATGGATGAAACTACAACCTGCATAGGATTGGAGGAATCGCTGCAAGCTGTGGCTAAGGCCTTTTCTGAACTTGGGCCCTTCAACGGAATATTGGGTTTCAGCCAAGGAGCCGCTCTAGTGGCCATGATATGTGCATTAAAACAACGCGGAGACCCTCGCTTCCAGTTTGACTTTGCTATCTTGGTTGCCGGATTCAAAAGTCGTGCTACTGAACATGCAGAGTTTTACCAACAGCCCATCACTGTCCCATCTCTTCATGTTTACGGCGACACTGACCGTGTTATCCCAGGAGAAATGAGCCAAGGACTAGCTTCCTATTTTGTAAATCCAGTCCTACTTACACATACAGGAGGCCATTACATACCTGTGTGTGCAGCACAGAAGAAGGTTTATTTCCCATTCTTGGACTCTTTCCGTACATAAGCTGTGATGGGATATAGTTATTATAACCGTGAACTATGAATTTGGCATTGGAGGAATTCTGGATAAAACATAATTTCTTTGTTGCTGATGTATAATTTGCCTTCAAAGCAGTGATTTTTGCTTTAGGGAAATGTTTGACAAAGTAAAAATAAACACCATACTGTGTTTTACAGCCCTATATAGCGCAGTTAATTATGAAAAAAGGTTATGTGTTCTTAACTTTATGGGAGTGTCACATGTGCATTTAAATGAACCTGGGGAGGACATGTTTTACTCCAGGCAATTTCTTCAGAATTGTCAGCCTATTCTAGTTCTGTCCCACTTCATTCCTTTTTGCTCCGAGAGCCCCAGCTTCACATACAGGGATGGCCATACTTCAAACATTATCACATCTGTCACAGGCAGTGCTTCACAAGGAACTGTAATGCTCTCCTCCGTCCCCTCCCTTTAAAAAAAAAGCTTATTTAAAGGTTCATTTCCCCTTGGCAATTAAAAAACTGAATGTTAAATGTCAGCTGTGTACAAGCCAGTGATGTGAAAAATGAAAGCCAATTTGTGATGGACTGTGGTTTTAACCCATCAAACACTAAAGGATCACCAAGAAACAGAAAAAGGCATGGCTTGACATATATGCTTTGAATCTAGGAGCCAGCTAAAAAAAGTTAGGAGCCAGTTTTTTTTAGTGTAGTGTGGGCTGTCAGCGTCCTGGGTAAGGCAAGTAATTTGCTCCCCCCCTAACTTACAGCAGAGCAGCCAGGCAATAACTCCAACGTAACACATCAGGGTTATAGGCTGGCCAGAAAGAGTGACACTAAAAACCTATTATAGGGGGAAACTCCTTATTATGCCCAAGGCATCGTGACTGTGGCATGTAAAACACCCTCATCTGCTGCCTAGTGTCCATTGATGGGTGGCAAAAACATGTCTCTACTGCACATTTTTACCACCCAACTGCACGTCTAATTGAAGCCGTAGTGACACTTTAAATAACATACAAAAAAAAAAGGTGAAGTATTCCAGTGCTGCTGATCTTCTACTGCCTCTTTGCAGCCACTTCCTGCCTACATGTGTGTCCCCCACGGTGACTTCTCATTGGTCTGGTGGGTTTCCGGTCACCATGAAATACTGGAGCCCAGCTGCACATAAAGAGTGGTAATTGTTGATGGTACACAGGCTTTATCACAATTTTGTTGCTTAGAATAAAGATCACGATTCTCGTGGTGTAACATCATCTTTCACATTATACAAAAAAAATGGGCTAACTTTACTGTTTTAGTTTTTTATTTTATTCATTAAAGTGTATTTTTTCCAAAAAATTGCATTTGAATGACCGCTGCGCAAATACCGTGTGACATAAAATATTGCAACATCCGCCATTTTATTCTCTAGGGTCTCTGCTAAAAATATATATATATATATATATACAATGTTTAGGGGTTCTAAGTAATTTTCTAGCAGAAAATACTGGATTTTTACTTGTAAGCCACAAATGTCAGAAGAGGTTTAGTCTTTAAGTGGATAAAACTTCCCTCATACAGACCGGAGTTCATCACTTTGATAAATGAACCAACAGATTCTTTATTTTTCTTTTTTTATTTCTAAATAGAAACAAATATCCGGGCAGCCTGCCAAGTTTAACAGCTGCTAGATTAAGCAGAGAACGGCTCTTGCTGAATCAGACATGCTGTTTTAAGATAGTGAGGGGAGATAAGGATCGGCTGCCACTCACCAGGATGCGATTTCTGGTCGACCTGGTGCCCAGGGAATTTTGAGCCCTGGAAGAAGGGCAACAAGGTTAATCAGACAACAAGGTTAATGTAAAAAAAAAAAAAATGTTTAAATAAATAAAAAAATAAAAAGGGGCAGATTCGATGGATTACTCAGTCTTTTTCTGCCGTCACTTTTCTATGTTTCTAAGGTATTGTTGGTTTCTTTTCTATTGGCTTATGTCTACTTCTTGACTATTGGAAGGGGTCAAAGCACTCATAATAAACAGGTCATAGTTCAAGTGTACAAAGGTAAGGGTACATGGTGGCAGGTGTTGTTTTCCAGTATTTATTATGTATTACATGCAGGTCAGCAAAATTCCATTGACTTTATTTGATCAATACAGATGACAGTTCATAGGCTGCCAATGAAACTAAGAGTTAGGTGCTACAAGCCAAATGTTCACAGAAATCCCCCTGAGCAGGTGCATGCATGATCCACAGTCGCACAGCTGTAGGCATAAGCATCCACGTAAACGATCTGCAACTCCGTACATTGCTCTTAAAAAATCTTCCATTAATTCTGCACAGAACACAATCTTAGTACCACAGTTAACGCGTTTCAGCCTAGTCACACAGGCTGAAATGTGTTAACTGCTGTATTAGAGTATGTGTTCTGTGGAGTATTAATAAATGGAAGGTTTTTAAGATCAATGTATGGAGTTACAGATCGTTTACTTGAATGCTTAGTTCAGAGGCTGCGTTAGACCTGCTTTGCCTTGTATTGCTCTGCGTTTGTCCAGTTGAAGTTTCTTTTAAACTGAAGGCAAGGCAGGTCAAATAATAAAGTGCATAAATTAAACCGCACTCCCACAGATTATGTATAAATAAATAAATCCAATGAGATATGTGCAAACTTAGCAGTATCTAGCAGACATCCGCTGCCCCATAGGGGCGAATGGAGCATCCAGTCAGGTCCGCCTGAAAAACTGACAGGCGGACCTGATCGGAAAGCCTGTGCAACCGGGGCCTAAAGGATAACTTCACTTTAACCACTTGCCGACCGGCGTCTGACGGCGACAAAGTGGTTGGATATCGCAGACCACCGCCATATGACGGCGGCTGCCAGTTCCTGCACTGTGAACGCGCGCCGCCGGAGGTGCACTCACTGTGTTCCGGGGGGGCCAGGGAGCGGGTAGGGTGGACTCGCGATGGGCCCCCCCCCCCCCGCAGTGAAAGAACGGAGGTCCATGTAAGTAAACATGGATCTCAATTCTCATAGAGGGGCAAGGGCTGTGATCACAGGCTTCCTGTATATGGAAGCTGTAATCACTCCCCTCCCCCTGCCAGCCCAGCACCAATAAAGTTAGAACATAGTGAGGGAGCACAGTTAACCCTTAGAGAGCCCCCCTCCAGGTTAAATTCTTCACTGCCAATGACATTTACACAGTAATCAGTGCATTTATATAGCACTGATCGCTGTGTAAATGCCAATAGTCCCAAAAAAGTGTCAAAATGGTCCGACATGTCCGCTGCAATATCGCAGTACCGCTAAAAATTGCAGATCACCACCATTACTAGTAAAAAAAATATATAAAAACCCCATAAATTATCATCAGTAAACGTGGCAACTTTTGCGCAAACCAATCAATAAACGTCAATTGCGATTTTTTTTTACCAAAAATATGAGGAAGAATATAAATCGGCCAAAACCGATGAAGGAAAATTTTTTTTATATTTTTTTTTGGATTTGTATTTTAGCAAAAAGTAAGGAATTTGTGTTTTTTTGAAAAATTGTCGCTCTTCTTTTGTTTATAGCGGCGATCAGAAATGACGCAGAGGTGATCAAATACTACCAAAAGAAAGCTCTATTTGTGGGAAAAGAAGGACGCAAATTTTGTTTGGGTACAACGTCGCACGACCGCGCAATTGTTAGTTAAAGCAACGCAGTGCTGAATCGCAAAAAGTGCTCTGGTCCTAAAGTGTGAAAACCTTCCGGGGCTGAAGTGAAGAGAGGGTCAGGCAACGGCTGCAGCATTAGGAGCATGTTACATGTTCCCAAAGGTGAACTTATCCTTAAGAGTAAGTAAAAAAAGGAATTTAGTGCTTGTCCATGCAGCACATCAACGCCTTCATAGTTGCACATGCAACAAATTGTGTTGGGGTCTAGGGCATGGTTACTTGGCAAGCTGCAGGTTTTGCTCATTGTGAAAATGCTAACTGTCTACTCTTTAGTGCTCATAGTGCAGTTTCTACTCTCTATATTTTGGTGCCGTCTTCCAGCCTGACTGAGTCTGGTCACTCTCTCACCAATTCCTTGTTTTTGTGGTTAGCTTTTAGTATTCATCTCTTGTGGAGATAAGCCTTAAATAAGAATTCTGATATGCAATATGTGCATCTAAACCAGTCAAATATAATGCATATGAAGTATCAAAAAACAGCAGCCCTTTTCATTAAAACACCTATGCTTATGCCTCTAGCAATTGCCTATATTTGCAAGAATCAAAAAATGATGACCTACATGTATAGAAACCTAAAACAGCAGAAGTATAGTCACTCTTCTTGCATATTTAAAAGCATATAATATATTGCAACTTACCAGTCCTTAGATTTTATGGCTGCATTACTTTTCTTTTTTTTAATATATTCATGCATTTTTCCTTTTTTTTGTGTGGTGAAATTGCCAATAACAAACTGTCAGGGCTGGGCTCAGCCCCTTCTTTTCAGAGCTCAGATTGCTCAGCTGTCAGTTAATTGCAAGCACTCATCATTCCACAGTGGCTCACCTGGTAATCATTTCCTGCTCGTCAGCCAGCCCCTTCTGGCTATTTAACCTGCCTGGTTCAGTTCTCCTGTGCCTTCACCTTGGTCAACATATCTAGAGACTCTCTGCTGTGTTCCTGTTGAATATTTGCCTGGCTGATGTCCCTTCTGGTTCCTGATCCTGTCTGCTGCCTCCGACCACGCTGATCTCTGGCTTCCTGATTTCCTGACTTGTTCTGATTACCCAATTTGGCTACCGAACCTTGACTTGTTTTGACTACATTTACGACTTGTACCATTTTTACCATTTTATTAAAAGGTGTGATTTTTACTGCATTTTCTGTCTCAGTCTGATTCATGGTTCCTGACACAAACTTCCTGTTCTAGGCTAACAGTGCTCATTCATGTACTGTTTCTATGGCAAAACAGTGTTGTCACTCCAGGACAGAACTACAAATACCCCCAGAAGCTGTCAGCGATAGCTGGGAACAAAGTAACTGATAAGATTGTAGCACATGCAGCACTATGGTTGGCTTTAGTCATCAGAATTAGAAGCTGCAGAAGACAGGACATTTCAAATTTTTAATAGCACCAGCCTCCGTCGTCTGTCCTAGTCCTTGGTCTTCCCTGTAGTCGTC
>BLSH010130020.1:186209-202346 GCA_018402905.1 Glandirana rugosa | reverse complement strand
TTATTTTGAGGGTATGTACATCCAAATAGGAGGAAGGGTTTAAGAATTAAAGCTCTTAAGAATAGCCATCTCTCTTTTTCAAGGGACCAAAAGTAATTGAACAATTGGATCAAAAGCTGTTTCATGGCCAGGTGTGGGCTACTCCTTCGTTATTTCTTCATCAATTAAGCAGGTAAAAGGTCTGGAGTTGATTCTAACTGTGGTATTTGCATTTGGAATCTATTGCTGTAAACCTACATCATGTGTTCAAAGGAGCTGTCTGTGCAAAGGAAACAGGCAAGTGTAAGGCTTCAAAAACAAAACAAATCCATCAGAGAGATAGCAGCAACATTAGGAGTGGCCAAATCAATGGTCTGGTACATTCTGAGGAAAGAAGAATGCACTGGTGAACTCAGCAACATAAAAAGGCCTTGCAGGATCCTCTCTATGGTAAAGAAAACTCCATTCACAACATCCAGACAAGTGAAGGACACTCTCCAGGAGGTGGGTGCATCATTGTCAAAGTCTACAATCAAGAGAGACGTCATGAGAGCAAATACAGAGGGTTCACCACAAGGTGCAAACCATTCATAAGCCAGGAGAATAGAAAAGCCAGATTAGACAAAAACATCTAAAAAGGCCAAACCAGTTCTGGAAAAGTATTCTTTGGTCGGATGAAACTAAGATTAATCTGTACCAGAATGAGGGGAAGATAATAGTGTGGAGAAGGTTTGGAACAGCTCATGATTCAAAGCACACAACGTCATCCGTAAAACATGGTGGAGGCAGTGTGATGGCATGGGCATGCATGGCTTCCAGTGGCACTGTGTCATTAGTGTTTATTGATGATGTGACAGAAGAAGCCGGATGAATTCTGCAGTGTTTAGAGATATATTGTCAGCCCAGATTAAGCCAAATGTAGCAAAGTTGATTGGACAGCACTTCACAGTACATATGGTCAATGATCCAAAAACACACTGCAAATGCAACCCAGGAGCTATTGAAGGAAAAGAAGTGGAATATTCTGCAATAGCCGAGTCAATCACCTGATCTTAAGCTAATTGAGCATGCATTTCACTTGCTGGAGGCAAAACTAAAGGCAGAAAGACCCACAAAAAAGAACAACTGAAGACAGTTGCAGTTAGGGTCTGCCAAAGCTTTAGAAAGCAGGAAACCCAGTCTCTGCTAAAAAAAAAATATATAATGTTTTGGGGTTCTAAGTCATTTTCTAGCAAAAAATACTGATTCTAACTTGTAAACAAGCGTCAGAAAAAGGTTAGGTCTTTAAGTGGTTAAACTGACCTCATTTACAGACCAAGTTCATTCCTTTGATCTAAAAGGACAAAGTGTTACAGTGTTTCTCCTTATCTCTGTCTAAGCAATGTTGTCATAAACTTGGCAGGCTGCCTGTTTTTTTTTTTTTATGTTTTTTTTTTTCAAGACAGCTGTCAGCAGAGAACTCTGCATAGAATCAGGAAAATGCTTTGTTAAGATCACGAGGGGGGGAAGAATAGCGATATGATTCTTTAACAATTAATCGGGCAGCTCTAATATACAGTGAGGGAAAAAGTATTCGATCCCCTGCTGATTTTGTACATTTGCCCACTGACAAAGAAATGATCAGTCTATAATTTTAATGGAAGGTTTATTTTAACAGTGATAGACAGAATAACAACCAAAAAATACAGAAAACCACATTTCAAAAAGGTTATAAATTGATTTGCATTTAATGAGTGAAATAAGTATTTGACCCCTTCACAAAACATGACTTAGTACTTGGTGGCAAAACCCTTGTTGGCAATCACAGAGGTCAGACGTTTCTTGTAGTTGGCTACCAGGTTTGCACACATCTCAGGAGGGATTTTGTATTTTGTCCCATTCCTCTTTGCAGATCCTCTCCAAGTTATTAAGGTTTCGAGGCTGATGTTTGGTAACTCGAACTTTCAGCTCCCTCCACGTCTTTTCTGTGGGATTAAGGTCTGGAGACTGGATAGGTATGCTTCTTCTTGAGCCACTCCTGTGTTGCCTTGGCCATGTGTTTTGGGTCATTGTCATGCTGGAATACCCATCCATGACCCATTTTCAATGCCCTGGCTGAGGAAAGGAGGTTCTTACCCAAGATTTTATGGTAAATGGCCCCGTCGATTGTCCCTTTGATGCGGTGAAGTTGTCCTGTCCCCTTAGCAGAAAAGCACTCCCAAAGCATAATGTTTCCACCTCCATGTTTGACAGTGAGGATTGTGTTCTTGGGGTCATAGGCAGTATTCCTCCTCCTCCGTACACAAGCAGTTGAGTTGATGCCAAAGAGCTTGATTTTGGTCTCATCTGACCACAACACTTTCACCCAATTATCATTCAGGTGTTCATTAGCAAACTTCAGACGGGCCTGAACATGTGCTTTCTTGAACAGGGGGACCTTGTGGGCACTGCAGGTTTTCAGTCCTACACGGTGTAGTGTGTTACCAATTGTTTTCTTGGTGACTATGGCCCCAGCTGCCTTGAGATCCTTGATATGATTCTCCCATGTACTGTAGGTCTTGGCTGATTCCTCACCATTCTCATGATCATTGAAACTTGAAGAGGTGAGATCTTGCATACACAGAGGGAGATTGACCGTTATTTTGTGTTTCTTCCATTGCAAATAATCGCACCATCTGTTGTCACCCTCTCACCAAGCTGCTTTGTGATGGTCTTGTAGCCCATTCCAGCCTTGTGTAGGTCTACTATCTTGTCCCTGACATCCTTGGACAGCTCTTTGGTCTTGGACATGGTGGAGAGATTGGAATCTGATTGATTGCTTCTGTGGACAGGAGTCTATTATACAAGTAACAAGCTGAGATTAGGATCACTCCCTTAAAGGGAGTGCTCCTAATCTCAGCTTGTAACCTGTATAGAAGATACCTGGAAGCCAGAAATCTTGCTGATTGATAGGGGATCAAATACTTATTTCACTCATTAAAATGCAAATCAATTTGTAACTTTTTTGAAATGCGTTTTTCTGGATATTTTTGTTGTTATTCTGTCTCTCACTGTTAAAATAAACCTACTAAAATGATAGATTGATCATTTCTTTGTCAGTGGGCAAATGTACAAAATCAGAAGGGGATCAAATACTTTTTCCCTCACTGTATATTAGAGCTATTTTCAAGATGGGTGGTGACCATGGCGGCCATTTTGAAGTCGGCCATTTTGAATCCAACTTTTGTTTGGACCATGAAGATACGAGATGTGCAGCACCTGAAACTACGGATACTGGAAGCCTGTGCTAGCATTTCTCCTGCGGTGTTGCTATCAGTGTGTGAAGAGTGGGAGAAGAGGGTTGCATTGACAATCCAACACAATGGGCAGCACATTGAACACATTTTATAAGTGGTCAGAAACTTGTAAATAACTCATGAAAGAATAAAGTTACGTTAAAACCAAGCACACCATTGTTTTTCTTGTGAAATTCCCAATAAGTTTGATGTGTCACATGACCCTCTTCCTATTGAAAAAACAAAAGTTGGATTCAAAATGGCCGACTTCAAAATGGCCACCATGGTCACCACCCATCTTGAAAAGTTTCCCCCCCTCACACATACTAATGTGCCACAAACAGGAAGTTAATATCACCAACCATTCCCATTTTATTAAGGTGTATCCATATAAATGGCCCACCCTGTACATTTAAAGCAATGTACTTCCAAAGCCTGTGCTGCATAACTTCCTCTCACTCTGCCTTCTGTAAATCGAATTGGTGCCTGTGAGGAATTTCTCAATACTGAAAATAATTGTTTGGTTCTGTATTTGAGAAGCAGCATGGAACCAGTAATGAGTGTATCTGTGGATTACAGACAGGTGGCCTTATGCGCTACTGAAAGTATTGAGCAAGTAGCTTTAAGCTTAAAGAGAAGTATGGCCAAAGCTTTTTTGCCCATACTTCTCTTCTGCGTCACAGGAGTGCACTTATTTCTGCACTCCTGTGACCCAGACTCAGCCAACGGTGGGCTAAAGCCCGCTGTCAGGTGAGGTCACAGAGTTGGTCCAGACTCTACAGGGATCGCGACTTTAAGGTCGGGATCCATCCAGATGCTGCTGACATCCTGAGCCAGCTTCTCCCGGTGCTCCAGTGAGTCCTGGAGGGGCAGAGCAGAGAGCCAGTACCTGACAGTCACCACTCTTTGCTCAGTGAAGAATGAGAACTGAGCAATCAGCAGTCATGTGATCGCTCAGTTCTCAGTCATCGAGCCGGTGGGGGACAGCTGCAGTATTGCACTGATGCTGCAGCCATACAGGTATGTTTGTTTTTTTGCAATCCCACACGTCTTGATTTTCAGTGTTATGTGGCGTGTATATTAATACCACTGGCAAATTATAGAATGGTATAACTCACAGAGTATGGAAGAAGCACATAATAAGCCAGCTCTGCACAGTGGAGGTGAAAAAATGCAGTCATCTGAGACCTGCATATAAATTAATTAATAAATTAGATTTGTATATACTGTATATATCAGACATCTAATCCAAAGCCTGGTGGAACATTTTAATCGGTCAGTTCCCTGATGTCATTAAGGTAATAGGACATGCCAACCTTGGCATAGCCCCTTCTTTTCACGTATCAAACTATTGTTGAAAAGAATTCTGTAGAGCAGTCTTATAATCTTGCCATCTTCATAATATTTGAGAATTGAAACCCTAATATATCCAAATTCTTAAAAATGACCTTTGGAAAAAAATACAAAAGTCAAGTTAATCCAGTTATGTATTCCTTAAAGTGTTAGAAGCATTATTAGCTGTAGCCAGTATGGCTACTAGAAGCTGTCTTTACTTTAGCTTCCTGTAATTCCCTGTACAGCAGGAAACAGACTAAGAAAGGAAGGGAAGCACTGTGAGCTTGTAGGCAGAAGAAGAGAGATCATCTATGTGGGGATTCACTATCCAGTTAGCAATGAGTTGGTGACCTATTTGTATTGCATAACTACAGTAAAACAATATTAGGGCGCCGGACTAGCTGTGCTGTCTGTCGGGGTGTCTGTATGACTTACATTCTGAATGATCTCTGAAGCACCTTAACCCCTTCCTTACTGGGCACTTAAACCCCCCTCCTGCCCAGACCAATTTTTGGCTTTCAGCGCTGTCGCATTTTGAATGACAATTGCGCGGTCGTGCGACGTTGTACCCAAATAAAATGTGCGTCCTTTTTTTCCCACAAATAGAGCTTTCTTTTGGTGGTATTTGATCACCTCTGCGTCATTTCTGATCGCCGCTATAAACAAAAAATGAGCGTCAATTTTGCAAAAAAGAACAATATTTTTTACTTTTTGCTAAAGTACAAATCCATTAAAAAAAATTATTCATCGGTTTTGGCTGATATATATTCTTCTACATATTTTTGGTAAAAAAAAAAGGGAGAGATTCATGCTGGAACTTGTAGTCCTTCACTTTGGGGGAGGATGTGACCCCTCCCCCCAAAGTGAAGGACTACAGCCAGGTCCCAGCATAAGCCCCTCAGAGCTAAGGATGTGACAGCCCCCCAACTAGTGAATGACTGCAGGTCCCAGCATGAACCCATGAGATCTCAGGGGTTCATACTGGAACTTGTAGTCCTTCAATTTTGGAGGGAGTCACATCCTTAGATCTCAGGGGTTTATGCTGGGACTTGTAGTCCTTTATTATTTTTTTTTGAGGGGGGTCACATCCTTAGATCTCAGGGGTTCATGCTGTGGCTTGTAGTCCTTCGCTTTTTGGGGAGTCACATTCTTAGAAGTCAGGGGTTCATGCTGGGGGTCCCTCCCAAAAGTGAAGCACTGCAAGTCCCTGCATGAACCCCTCAGAGCTGACAACATGATAACCCCCAACTAGTGAAAGACTACAAGTCCAAGCATTAACTCCTGAAATCCCATTAACTCCCCTAGATCTCAGGGCCCAGAATTCATTGATGCTTGGACCATGCAGTCCACCAGAGACCCCACACAGCCACATGAGAGTCCACGCAGCCTGGATGTTATGGCTCTGTGACTGGCCAGAGATGCGTGACGTTACTCCCGCGCATGGGCGAGGGAGCTGCCACTCGCGGCACCATCTCAGTGAAGAAACAGCACGGAGGCTGTTTCTTCACTGCGCATGTGCCCGATGACGTGGGCACATCACAGTACAGTGTATATCTCCTAAACCGTGCATGTTTAGGAGAAATGCAGGGGACCTACAGGTAAGCCTTATTATAGGCTTAGATAACAACATGTACAGCGCTACTAAATCAGCTAAAAGTCCATAAATGAAGAAAAACAAAGAAGAAAAGATCCCAGCCTCGGTGCAGGAAACAGAGCATTCTTGTGTCACACAACACCTTCTGTACTATGCTCTTACCCCAGAGTGTGTGACCCCCTGGATAAGAGCGGTCAATCACACTTAATTAAAGAAGATGAGATAAATGCAGATTGCCTTCTTAAGTACTGCAGATACGATCCTTCACCGTAAGGCACAATGGTTTAAAAAGCAGCTTTCCCACAGTTATCTTCCCACAGGATATGTATAATCCCAGCGAGCCGCCACATGTAAGTAAAAAGGCCTCACATAGAGTAGTAATGCTAAAAACCGACAGTTTATTAAGCTTTAAAGGTTGCACTCACATGTATACAGCAGTTTCACAGCATCATAGCGTTCCCCCAGGAACCAAAATGGCCGCGATGGGCCGCACATGCGCAGTAATGTGGTGGGTGTGTGAGCGTGGCTCCGACCAGTTTCGTCACATCTGATGTCATCAGGGACAACGGTGTCCCTGATGACGTCAGATGTGACAAAACCAGTTGATTTGAATAGAAGTCGCACCAGAAGTCGAATCATGATGATCTGATCCGCAAAAACGAAAAAAAAACCCATTTGTGTGGGGTTTCCCCCCAAGAGATACCAGACCCTTCGGTCTGGTATGGAATTTAAGGGGAAACCCCCACGCCAAACAAAATGGCGTGGGGTCCCCCCAAAATCCATACCAGACCCTTATCTAAACATGCAGCCCGGCAACCGAGTGTCCCCCCCTGCTGGACCATACCAGGCTGCATGCCCTCAACATGGGGGGGTGGGAGCTTTGGGGCAGGGGGGGCACTGCCAATGACCAGGGCTGTCAGGAAGAGGCCCTTGTCCTAATCAACATGGGGACAAGGTGCTTTGGGGTAGGGGGTGCAGTGCACCCACCCCCTATGTTGCGGGCAAGTGGCCTGGTATGGTCCCTTTCCTGACCTGCCGGGCTGCATGCTCAGATAAGGGTCTGGTATGGATTTTGGGGGGGACCATTTTTTTTTGGCGTGGGTGTTCCCCCTTAAAATCCATACAAGACCGAAGGGTTTGGTATCTCTTGGGGGGGGGGGGACCCTACGCAAATTCTTTTTTTCATTTTTGCGGAGGGTTCCCCTTCAAGATCCTCAGCACACAAGTCGCACTGTAAGTCAGATCATCATGATGCGACTTCTGGTGCGACTTCTATTCAAACCAATGGGCTCCCATAGGGAACCATTGATTTTGAATAGAGACAGAGAAACGCCTGACAAGGCTTAATGCTGTGTATACAATGTTAAGCCGCATTTTTGAGCGTTTTGCCGCCGTCAGTGTCAAAACAGTTCTAGCGCTGGAGCTTCAGAACACGCTGGTCCTGGGATTTTTCTACAGCTTAATAATGCCTATGCCACTTACAGCTCAAAAATGTCAGTGTGTGTATGAGGCCATTGAATAACAGAGAGGCGATTTTAAGCTGTAAAAACAGCTCAAAAAAGCAGCTGTAAAAACGCCATGTGTATGAGGCTTAAGCGGTAGGTGAAGGTGATGCTAAACCCTATTTTTTTCTATTTTGAGAAAGTCTAGACATACATATTGTGTAGTCAGCTGCCTTGAAAAGGAGGAATTTTGACTTACTTTTAAATTCCGTATTTTGGAGTACAGTATAGAACATGTGCACAGTATTCATATACCATGTTACAGGGTGTACCTTCAGGTGAATGAGCACTGGCAAAGCTTTACAGGACACACCCCCTGGATGCCTCCCTTATAAGCCTACCTCACTCCGTCAGT
Source organism: Glandirana rugosa (assembly GCA_018402905.1). Taxonomy (NCBI): domain Eukaryota; kingdom Metazoa; phylum Chordata; class Amphibia; order Anura; family Ranidae; genus Glandirana; species Glandirana rugosa. The sequence goes on along the minus strand of BLSH010130020.1, from coordinate 194,327 downwards.
CCTGAGTTTTGTAGCAAGCAATGCAGGTTAAACCAAGGAATTAGGGGAGGGTGACCTGTGTCCTGTACTGTACTCCCAAGATATAAAATTTACAGGAAAGTTAAAATTAATTTTATCTTAATCATACAGTACAGGTCACCCTCACCTAATTCCTTGGATTAATCTGCATTGCTTGCATTTTCATATGCCATGAGATGTTCCCAAGCAATGAATAGAAGATGGGCAACAATAAGGGAAAAAGAATTGGAAAAAGCATCAGAAGACCCAAGCCACTGCGAAAACCTTGTGGCCAAAAGCTGCATCAGCAGAAGATTGGACATCCATCTGGTAAAACTTGGAAAAAGTAAGAACAGCACCTGGGTAGTGTTGGGCGAACGTTTGGGGAACACCCGAATTTGCAGGGTATTCTCCCTGCCAAACGCCCTGCAATGCACTCCGCACTGCACAGTGCATTCTGCGCCCTGACTGGGCAAAGCTTTGCCCAATCAGGGCGCAGTAAAAGCTGGCCATGGTGTCCTTAACAACTGATGAGTCATCAGCTGTCAATGGGCTTCCCCCCTGATAGCTGAATAAAATAAAACATTTGTAGGTAAAAATAGTAAAAAAATAAATAAAAGGGCGCCACCCCCCCCCCCCTTTCGGGTCTGGTATGGATTTTCAGTGGAACCCTACACCAAAATTTATAGAAAAAATGGTGCGGGGTCTCCCCCAAAATCTATACCAGACCCTTATCCGAGCACAAAGCCTGGCAGGTCTGGAAAGGAGGGGACAAGCAAGTGCCCCCCCCCCTTTCTGATCCATACCGGACCACATGCCCTGAACATGGGGGGTGCATTGGGGCAGGGGGGTGTGGAGGTCTGCGGATGAGGGGGATTATCAGAATCTGGAATCTGCCTTTAAGAAGGGGGCCCCTGGATCCTGGCCCCCACATATGAATGAGTATGGGGTACCCATTTGTACCCCTATCCGGGCAGGTACCAAACCAGCTTCTTTGGGGATACCAATGCGTGCATGCTCCCAGTAGAGGCTGTGCTCATCTATTGAAACACACAGCACCTGGCAAGCCATGCCCCTGCTCCCTCCTCAAAGTTCCTGGCAGGCAGCTAGAGAAGCCTATTGATCCCCTATCCTCTTCTCTACATGTTTGGGGGAAATGGTGTGAATTGTCAAGAGACCCATGGTGGTAAAAAGGAAAGCAGGTAGGTGTTTGAAGATGGAGGTGTAATAAATGTACTGGGGCATTGTTAACCTCTAATCATGTGAATGCATTAAGGTAAAAAAGGCTTAGCCTGTAGTGCTACTTTAAGCATGGCTGAATTTTGAATACCTGTTCTGTGTACGTATGACAAAATCTGTTAAAATGGACTAAGGCTTGTTTCATATGTATGCAAATTGGGTGTGTCTTTAACCGCATCCAATTCGCATAACATGTAACTGTGACCGGCTTTCAATGGAGCCGGTTCACACATGTGTGGGCCGCCCACGGTGCAGTTTTAAAAAGGGTCCTGTGCGTTTTTGGGTCCGGTTCAAGTAAAAATTTGCACCTGAACCGGTAAACAGAACCGCACCAGCCTATCACACTGAAACCGTGGCCACATATGTGTGAACCCAGCCTTAAAGTGGAGCTCCACCCAAAACGGGGAGGCTTCACTTGTTCGCAACCCCCCTCCCCTCCACTGCTACATTTGGCACTTATTTGGGGGGAGCAGGTACCTGCTTTTGACAGGTAGCCTCTCACACTTCCGGGTAAGATCACAGTGGCAAACTATGAGTATGTCTGGCCCCTCCTCCTTCCCCCACAGCCTTCTGGGACACACACGGGTCCCAGAAGATAGTGGGGACCATTCACAAAGGGCAGCATGACTCGCGCATGTGCAGTAGGAAACCGGCTATGAAGCCTGAAGACTTCACTGTTGGTTTCCCTTAGTGAAGATGCCGGCGCCTGCACCTGAAGCCGATTGAAGAATCAGCTCAGTTGCCAACATCGCTGGATCCCTGGACAGGTAAGTGTCCTTATATTAAAAGTCAGCAGCTTCAGCATTTGTAGCTGCTGACTTTACATTTTTTGGGGGGAGACTGGAGCTCCTCTTTAAGGCTATGCATTAAGGTGAAAACCCTTTTCCCCTGCAGCAGCCCCCTGAACCCCCCTATACTTACCTGAGCCCAAAACGATCCTGTGGTGGGGATGAGCCTTGTAGCTCACCCGAGCTGCTTCGGTCCTCATTGGCTGGATTGATAGCAGGGGAGCCATTGGCTCCCGCTGCTGTTAATCAAGTCCAGTGACACAGGAGCCGGGGGGGTGGGGCCGAGTCCCGCTGTTTGTGTGAATACACGCAACAGCAGGACTCGGGAGTGCGCCCGCATGGAAGCGCTTCCCTGTGGTGGTCACTCGAGAAGAGGAGGAGCCCGGGGCACCGCTGGAGGACCCCAGAAGACGGGGCTTAGGAGCCACTCTGTGCAAAACCGCTGCACAGAGGAGGTGAGTATGACAGGTTTGTTATTAAAAAAAAAATTGAGCCTTTGGTATCGCTTTAACGTATGGCTTAGGAATGCCAATGAGATCTTTTAGCAATTCCATCTCCACCCTATTCCTCCACCTTGGTCCTTACACGGTAGTATCTCTCCTTCAGCTATGTTGCTGTTCAAATACATGGATAATCCAATGGTGAGAAATTGTTCTGATTGTTTTCGGCAGACAGGATTGAGAACCCAAGCTAGTTTGTGATCCAGCCAACTAGCATCTAAGGTGGATGTGCCCATTAGGATTTATCCTCAAGCCTAAAGTATATGAATTATAGTAAGTTATAACAAGCCAATGTTTTATTAAATACCCCAGTCAGACTACAGACAGTTAAATTTAGATGTGTCTAGCATTTGGAATCCCTGGAACATACATAAAGAACCAGAAATAAGGGAAGTTAAAGATTTCAGTGCTCTGAACAAGGAATGCTCATGGGGTAATATCACATAATTGCAGCTTTTATGGAATGGGTTATTTTATCATAATGGATCATTAGTATATGATTTGCATCTCATTTTCACTAACATCTCTTATTTGCAGTATGTACATTTAGCTCAATAGTAACCTCGTTATGTGTTCTTTTTTTTAACCGAATGTTACATTGCCATTGACAGGGCATTAACTCAGGTTAACGACAAGTGAAATGTACAATCACCTTAGGGCTTGATTTTCTGAAAGGAAATCTGTCATTAAAAATCAATTACATCTTAATGTGCAGCAATATATCGTGCCGCGGGATATGACAGGTCGCGGGGGTTCCCACTTTAAATAGTTAGGAAGTTTGAAATTTTTCTTGCCGTAGATTACATTCATCTTTTGTTACAGTGATGATTTACTGCTAGTCATAAAAAGCACGTTGACTCAATTAGAAAAGTCGTATTCAAACAATAACATATTAGAATAGTAATGTTTACAGCTGTATTTAACATTGCTGCACACATAACCCCAAGCTGCTGTCTGAATAACCTCTAAAAGGAGTCATTTCTGCATTCTAAATGTAGACTTTCACCCATAAGTAAGTACTACCTCCATTGTAGGTGGGGGCTGGTGGGGGCTGACTGTCTTAAATGATGCATGCTGGTGTGGGCATAGAGTGAGACTTCAGCATCGTACATTCTCTCCCAGTCTCTTCCCGTCACTGCACCCTGTGCTGTTAGCAGTCAGGATTATGTCTCAGTACAATGAGTCCTAAATTGTATGTCAGGACAAAGTAGAAAAAAAAAACATATGCAGTCTTGCTCTACAATACATGCACCTTTGCTAATGTTACCTGTTGACCTGCCTGAAGTACAACACATAGCAATTTTGCTAAACTACTCAACCTCAGTGAGTATTGCTGGCCACTGATTAGCAGTCACTGATATGTGGTCCTGATAGGTGGCACGGGTGGGCACTAATGGGCAGCACTAATAGGCGGGACTGATGAGAAAGCACTGATGGGCTCTGATTGACAGCACTGATTGGCAGCATTGATGGGCACTGATAGGCGGCACTGTTGGGGCTCCTGATTATCAGTGCACATATCCACTTTCACACTAGCAAGTAACCTGCTCTCTCCTCTACTCGTGCTGAAAGGGAATGTAGAGAACCAGCAAGTGTGTTTACATCATGATCAGCTGTGATTGGACACAGCTGATCACATGGTAAGGAGCCACTGTGATTGGCTCTTTACCCCAATCTGTGATCAGCTGTGTCCGAAGGGAGGAGAGGTTCTAGAAGGACATCAAAAGATGCCCTCCCAGAGCTGGATGACCGTGCTGTAGCCATTATTTGGCTATGGCACGGTCGGCAAGTGGTTAAAGTGAAACTAAATAACATCCTTATTCTCTAAAAAATAATCCATACACATCCATAATTTAATGGCCCTGTAATCTATTTTTCATTAAATAATTTATTACTGTGTTTTCTGCCTCCTTGTAACATTTTCCATGACCCCCCCAACCTCTCTTTTTCCCCTTTAACCACTTGCCGACCGCCGGCCAGCATCTGACAGCAGCAAAGTGGCTCGATATTGCAAACCGCTGTCACCTGACAGCGGCTGCGATATCACTCACTGTGAGCGCGCCGCCGGATGCGCGCTCGCGCGCTCACTGTGTTGGGGGGGGGGGGGCCCAGGGAGCGGGTAGGACGGACTCGATCGCCGCCGGCTACCCGCGATGCCTCCCCCCCGCAGTGAAAGAACGGAGGTCCGTGTATGATCTCCATTCTGTTGAAGGGGGAAGGGCGATGATCACAGGCTTTCTGTATATGGAAGCCGTGATCATCCCCTTTCCCCAGCCAGGGCAGCCCACATACAGTTAGAACACGCCCAGGGAACATAGCTAGCCCTTAGAGCGCCCCCTGCAGGTTAACCCCTTCACTGCCAATGGCATTTACACAGTAATCAGTACATTTTTATAGCACTGATCGCTGTATAAATGCCAATGGTCCCAAGAAAGTGTCAAAATGGTCCGACATGTTCGCTGCAATATCACGGTACCACTAAAAATCGCAGATCGCCGACATTTCTAGTAAAAAATAAAAAATAAAAAACCCCAGAAATGAATTCTCATCATCCGTAAACATTGCCACTTTTGCGCAAACCAATCAATAAATGCCCATTGCGATTTTTTTTTACTAAAAATATGAGGAAGAATATAAATCGGCTAAAACCGATGGAAAAAAATGTCTTTTTATATTTTTGTTTTGGATTTGTATTTTAGCAAAAAGTAAGAAATTCGTTTTTTTTTTTTTTGCAAAATTATTGCTCTTCTTTTGTTTATAGCGGCGATCAGAAATGACACAGAGGTGATCAAATACCACCAAAAGAAAGTTCTATTTGTGGGAAAAAAAGGACGCAAATTTAGTTTGGGTACAAAGTCGCACGACCACGCAATTGTCAGTTAAAGCGACGCAGTGCCGAATTGCAAAAAGTGCTCTGGTCCTAAAGTGTGAAATCCTTCCGGGGCTGAAGTGGTTAAGAAAATGTGTCTTGAAAAATACATACAGTAGATCTCGATCAAAATATGCCACGTAGTGTCTGGTCATCTGTGGCTTCAAAACTTTCACTGTCACTGACCTGAAAGAAGTATGCAGTCAGTGAAATCACAACTTCTTATCTGCATACTGGTTCTGGGTCAGCATAAAGCAACTCTGCTACTAAAATAAATAGTCAAAATAAACTGTTCCCTGCTATGAGGACATTGAAAACTCACCTCTCCTGCTGCTTGCACTGCTGATATTTGCTATAGTAAAAAGAAACCGCTGGTGGAAGATCCAGCAGAATCGGACACTTCAGACAGTGACTCATCCTCACGTTGTGATTTTACACTGAATACCATGAATATGTTTGTTGATAAATGATAGGGAGGACAAAGGCGATGCGAACATGGCATGGCTATTGTCTTAAAGAGATGGGGATGCCTGAAGTTATATATATAATTAATGTAGGTAGCTTCAAATTAATATATTTTTTTTTCCAGATTAAAAGACAATTTTCATGACATTTCAGCCAAAATGAAACCGTTATTTTATGGCTAAATAAAGGTTTTGCTGAAGGGAACTCCTGCTTATGTATTTTTATCATAGGCTTATTTTGTATTGCAAGCACATTTGCAGTTTTCAGATTCTTAAATGTGATTGGTGTATTACTTTTCTTTATTTAGTTTTTTTATTCCTGTAGTGGTGACCACCTGACCCCTAGAGGCCTAATGGTGACCACCAGAGTCAGGGAGAGCTGACATCCTTCCTCAGAGTGTGGGTTATTAGGCATGGTGGGTGTAGTGCAAGTTGGAAACCTGGGCGCCAGTCACTTTTTGGATGCAAGAAAAAGAGATTTATTGTCTCAAACAGAACTGATGGGGAGAGGGTTAGGGCCAGGACACCCTTAGGCAGATGCAATAGCAATTGGCAGACTCAGAGACAAAAATAATAGGCAAACAGCTCTATAGGTAAAGTCTTTAAGCTGGATGCAACAACTGTATTTGTAGAACTGCTGTCTCCTATGGCAACTGAACTTTCAACAGTCAATATAGATCTGTACACGTAACTCACAGTATCCTGTTATAGATCTTCTTTCACATCTCACAGTATCCTTCTGTAGATTATTACTCACTGAGCACCCGTTCTCTCACTAGACTTCAAGATCCCAGTCGTCACTGAACTTGAACTTGAACTTTGAACTTTATTGCCAGGTATGTTCACACATACGAGGAATTTGTTTTCGTGACAGAAGCTCCACAGTGCAACAAAATGACAGCGACAGAACAAAAACACAAAATGGAATAAAAAATTTAAAAATTAAATTTTTTTTTAAAATTTTTAAAAAAAATACAAATAGGTAGGTAAGGAACGAAAAATATACAAATTGACAATGTATGGCAGGTATATTACAATGAACATTATGTATGTGCAGGTATATTATGTGCAAACAATTTAAGTGTACGCTAACTATGTGTGTTAGGTAAATAAGTGTAGTATATATAAATATAAATAGTGTAGTGTGTTCCACAGTTTTTTTTTTTTCAATTGTTCATTAGATGGATTGCCTGAGGGAAGAAACTTTTCCTGTGTCTGGTCGTTCTGGTGCTCAGTGCTCTGTAGCGTCGACCAGATGGCAACAGTTCAAAGAGGGAGTGTGCTGGATGTGAGGGGTCCAGAGTGATTTTGCCGGCCCTTTTGCTCACTCTGGATAGATACAGTTTTTGAATAGACGGGAGGGTTGAACCGATGATTCGCTCAGCAGTCCGGACTACCCTCTGTTGTCTTCTGAGGTCAGATTTAGAAGCTGAGTTGAACCAGACAGTTACTGGATCACCTGAGCTCTTCCACAGCTAAGCCGCTGTATACTGCTCATGCTCCACCCCTGCTAAACCGCTGGGTCCCTGGCTTGGCACTCTGCTGAAGCTTTCCCATTTCATCACCGTCCCCGGCTGGTGAAAAGACTGCTCTGGTACTTCTTCAGACTTCCATAAACTGCCCTCTGATAACAGGAGTGGTTGTTCCTTGGTGGCAACTGCTTCCCCTTTACCCCTGACCTTGATCCTTACTTGCTACTTGGCAACCAGAGTGGTCGTCCCTGATGGCAACTGCTTTTCCTTATCCCCTGGCAACAATTCGGTTCCCCGTCAGGCTGAACTTCTGCAACTTGGTTGGGCTCCAAGCAGGGCTGGACTGGGACAAAAATTTGGCCCTGGACTTCATCCAGACTGGCCCAGGGCACATCAGGGTACAGTGCACAGCGCACATCGGGGTACAGCGCACATCAGGGCACAGCACACATCACATCAGATTACAGGGCACAGCACATTAGGGTACAGTACATCAGGGCACATGGAGCACATCAGGCACATTAGGGCACATCAGGGCACATCGTGGCACATCAGGCCACATTATGGCACATTAGGGCACATCATAGCACATTAGGGCACATCAGGCCAGATCATGGCACATCAGGGCACATGGAGCACATCAGGGCAAATGGGGGCACATCAGGGCACATGGAGCACATCAGGGCACATGGGGGCACATCAGGGCACATGGAGCACATCAGGGCACATGGGGGTACATCAGGGCACATGGGGGCACATCAGGGCGGGGTACACGGGACTACACGAGGT
>BLSH010130020.1:163200-184419 GCA_018402905.1 Glandirana rugosa | reverse complement strand
GCCCCTCCTCTCTCCTCATCCATCCCAGGTGATGTTACAAGCCAATTAGAATGGACGAGGAGAGAGGAGGGGGCGGGGCCGCCAGGGAGCAGCGTGACATCAATGAGAACTTCATACACAGCCGCTCCCTGCGCTTCTCTGCAGTTGAATCCACGATCTACCCGTCAGGCGTCAGCTGACTGGCGGTGATTGACGGGTAGGTCGCGGGGACCCCTGAGGACAAGGCCGGCCCACTGAGCCATCGGCCCACGGGGAAACTCCCGGTAGTCCCGATGGCCAGTACAGGCCTGGCTCCAAGCCTGAAGCCCTAGCCCCATGCTGCTTCTCTCAAACCTGGATAGGCCTCAGACATCCTATCAGCCAGGTGCTCCCGAGATAGGCCTCAGGCTTCTGGCCTAGCAACTCAGAGCCTTGTAACACACGTCCACCCAGACAGCTGTCCAGGTGGCACAAAACCCTGATCACCTGACTCCTCCCGAATAAATAGGCTCTCCCAGCAGGTCAAGGGGTTAAAGAAACCCCTGCCAATTGGCTGAAACAACCCATACACTCCTAGCCTGGATTCACTATGCTCTTTTCATTCCAATGCCACAGGCAACAATGCCACCAAGTGACAGAAGTGAGAGGTGCATCAAATCCAGGTTTAGGGAAAAATCAGCCAGGCTAGTTACCACCTAGCAGACTAAATTTGTTAGCAACCCTGCCTAATAACAGGGTGCTACATTCCTTTATTTCACCTAGTGAACCTGCCATTAACACACTTCCTGTCCTAAAGCAGTGGTCTTCAAATTGTGGCTCACGAACCAGAAGTGGCCCTTTGCTTGCCTTTATCTGGCCCGTGGGACACTATTCCTTTCACTGATACGAGGCACTATTCCTCCTACTGACACCAACAGTGGGACATAATTCCTCCCACTGACTCTAACAAAGGGGCACTAGGTCTTCCACTGACACCAACAATGTTGCACCGTTCCTTACACTGACATCAAAGATAGGGCTCTATTCCTACTAACAGTACCAATGGTAGGGCACCATTCATTCTAGTAACACCAAATATGGAGCTCTATTCTTTTCATTAACACCAATGATGCGGGCGCTATGAACCCGTAGACAGAACAATTCAAAATATGTCTATATAACTTAAATCCTTAATAAATGAATATACACCAAAACCCATTTTGGAATGCAATGGCCAAGACCCTTTATTATAGGCAATATTTAAACTTATTTAATACATAACGTGAAATAATTGTATTTATTTTAACTGACACCCATCGGCGGCTGGTCAGTAAGGGGCGCTTGGGTCAGCCCGTTCCCCTACAGGAGGCGCAGGTATATAGACTTTTCTTTTTTTTTTTCTCGGCTCCTTGCTGTCTGCTGGTAGCAAGTAGTGAGCTGATTGTTCAGTCATTAAAGACTATGTGTGTGCGCTGAACAGGTGACCACACACTGCCTGAGCCAGTGACTGACTGGCATTGGATGCTGTGGGCGGGGCTGTGGCGGACGTGCAGCACTCCACCGTGTTTCAGTCCCGCCGACTCCCACGCCACAGACCATCTACTCCAGGCTCCAGCCCGCTCACCGCAAGCGCAGCTCTGCACACTGACAGCCCGCTTTCAGCAAGCCAATCTCTGCACACTTCTACCTGCCTGCCTATTAGATGGGGTAAGTGTGGGAATTGTCCCGACTTCGGGGGGGGGTCTCTGCAAAGTACCCCACCTGTGATATTGGCTGCAATTTACCCTACCTGTGATATTGGCTGCAAAGTACCCCACCTGTGATATTGGCTGCAATTTACCCCCACCTGTGATATTGGCTGCAAAGTACCCCACCTGTGATACTGGCTGCAATGTACTCCATCTGTGATATTGGCTGCAATTTACCGCACCTGTGATATTGGCTGCAAATTACCCCCACCTGTGATATTGGCTGCAAAGTACCCCATCTGTGATATTGGCTGCAAAGTACCCCACCTGTGATACTGGCTGCAATGTACCCCAGCTGTGATATTGGCTGCAATGTACCCCCAGCTGTGATATTGGCTGCAATTTACCCCCACCTGTGATATTGGCTGCAATTTACCCCCGCCTGTGATATTGGCTGCAATTTACCCCCACCTGTGATACTGGCTGCAATTTACCCCACCTGTGATATTGGCTGCATTTTACCCTCACCTGTGATATTGGCTGCAATTTACCCCACTTGTGATACTAGCTGCAATTTACCTCCACCTGTGATATTGGCTGTAATTTACTCATACCTGTGTTATTGGCTGCAATTTACCCCACCTGTGATACTGGCTGCTATATACCCCTACCTGTCATGCTGGGGCTCTATACTGTGTCCTGTGATACTGGCTACTATATACCCCACCTGTGATGCTGAGCTGTATACTGTGTCCTGTGATGCTGAGCTGTATACTGTGTCCTGTGATGCTGAGCTGTATACTGTGTCCTGTGATGCTGAGCTGTATACTGTGTCCTGTGATGCTAAGCTGTATACTGTATCCTGTGATGCTGATCTGTATACTATGTCCTGTGATGTTGAGCTGTATACTGTGTCCTGTGATGCTGAGCGGTATACTGTGTCCTGTGATGCTGAGCGGTATACTGTGTCCTGTGATGCTGAGCGGTATACTCCTGACACAATATGTGAAATACAGTGGACAGAGTGGCTGGATTATATAAGGGGTGGGGCTTATTGGAAGTAGGAGGGGTCAAAAAGGAAGGGCAGGGCCTGGCACCCCCCATCCTAAAACTTCACCAGCTGCCACTGCTGACACCAATACTATATTTTACACATCCAGAAGTTCCAAAAACATCCAACATAACTTTTACCGCCCCCTTTCGTGAGAAAGGAGCAAGTGCCTCATAATTAGAGCCACAATGTGGGAGGGTAGGTGGGAGATCCTTCCTCTTCTGTTTCTGCCTCTGACTGACAGATGATGTCGTATTTAAAAATAATACATTTATCAGCCTTTATTTAAAAAAAGTTACCAGGCATGTGACTTAAAACTGCTCATCTTAACTTACTATATTTTTCTCTGGTCTGCCACGAACCCATAGATGGAGGGCCGGGCACATTTGTTTTCCCCGCCCCCACCGTATATTCTTCCTCCTGTTGACCACAGGCACTATGTCATTTTTTTACTCCCACTGACCACCAAGCCTGAAACATTGTTTACTCCCATTGACCTCCAAGCCTGAGACATTGTTTACTCCCATTGACCTCCAAGCCTGAGACATTGTTTTCTCCCATTGACCTCCAAGCCTGAGACATTGTTTACTCCCACTGACCTCCAAGCCTGAGACATTGTTTATTTCCACTGACCACCAAGCCTGAGACTTTCTTTACTCTTACTGACCTCCAAGCCTGAGACATTGTTTACTCCCATTGACCTCCAAGCCTGAGATATTGTTTACTCCCACTGACCTCCAAGCCTGAGACATTGTTTACTCCCACTGACCACCAAGCCTGAGATATTGTTTACTCCCATTGACCTCCAAGCCTGAGACATTGTTTACTCCCACTGACCACCAAGCCCCAGACATTGTTTACTCCCACTGACCACTAAGCCTGAGACATTGTTTACTTCCACTGACCTCCAAGCCTGAGACATTGTTTATTTCCACTGACCACCAAGCCTGAGACTTTCTTTACTCTCACTGACCTCCAAGCCTGAGACATTGTTTACTCCCATTGACCTCCAAACCTGAGATATTGTTTACTCCCACTGACCTCCAAACCTGAGACATTGTTTACTCCCACTGACCTCCAAGCCTGAGACATTGTTTACTCCCACTGACCTCCAAACCTGAGATATTGTTTACTCCCACTGACCTCCAAGCCTGAGACATTGTTTACTCCCATTGACCACCAAGCCTGAGACATTGTTTACTCCCATTGACCTCCAAACCTGAGACATTGTTTACTCCCACTGACCTCCAAGCCTGAGACATTGTTTACTCCCACTGACCTCCAAACCTGAGATATTGTTTACTCCCACTGACCTCCAAACCTGAGACATTGTTTACTCCCACTGACCTCCAAGCCCGAGACATTGTTTACTCCCACTGACCTCCAAGCCCGAGACATTGTTTACTCCCACTGACCACCAAGCCTGAGACATTGTTTACTCCCACTGACCTCCAAGCCCGAGACATTGTTTACTCCCACTGACCACCAAGCCTGAGACATTGTTTACTCCCATTGACCACCAAGCCTGAGACATTGTTACTCCCACTGATGCTGAGACATGTTCTACTTCCACTAGCCACAATCTGGCCCCCTAAATTCTGAAGGATAGTAAACTGGCTGTCTGTTTAGGAAGTTTCGAGACCCCTGTTCCACAGTGATAACCCCCCACTTACTAAACTGTATCTACAGTGCATCCGGAAAGTATGCACAGTCCTTCACTTTTTCCACATTTTGTTATGTTACAGCCGTATTCCAAAATGGATTAAATTCATTATTTTCCTCAAAATTCTACAAACAATACACCATAATGACAAAGTGAAAGAAGTTTGTTTGAAATCTTTGCACATTTTTTAAAAATAAAAAACAAAACAATCCCATGTACATAAAGTATGCACAGCCTTTGCTCAATACTTTGTTGAAGGCCCTTTGGCACCAATTACAGCCTCAAGTCTTGTTGAGTATGAAGCTACAAGCTTGGCACACCTAGATTTGGGCAGTTTCTCCCATGCTTCTTTTCAGGACCTCTCAAGCTCCATCAGGTTGGATGGGGAGCGTCGGTGCACAGCCATTTTCAGATCTCTCCAGAGATGTTCAACCGGGTTCAAGTCTGGGCTCTGGCTGGGCCACTCAAGGCTGCTATAGCAGCCGCTACCAATAATTGAAAGAAAATCCGGTAGGCTGGTTGTACCCACATTCAATCAACTGGGTACATTCAGCCTGCCCATTAACCACTTCAGCCCCGGAAGGATTTCCCACTTTAGGACCAGAGCCCTTTTTGCGTTTCGGCACTGCGTCGCTTTAACTGACAATTGCGCGGTCGTGCGAAGTTGTACCCAAACGAAATTTGCGTCCTTTTTTTCCCACAAACAGAGCTTTCTTTTGGTGGTATTTGATCATCGCTGCATCATTTCTGATCACCGCTATAAACAAAAGAAGAGCGACAATTTTGCAAAAAAAAACAAATTTCTTACTTTTTGCTAAAATACAAATCCAAAAAAAAAAAATACAAAAAAACATTTTTTTTCACCGTTTTTGGCCGATTTATATTCTTCCTCATATTTGCGATAAAAAAAATCGCAATCAGCGTTTATTGATTGGTTTGCGCAAAAGTGGCCGCGTTTACGGATGATGAGAATTAATTTTTGGGGTTTTTATTTTTTTTTTATTTTTTATTAGTAATGGCGGCGATCTGCAATTTTTAGTGGTACTGTGATATTGGGGCGGACATGTCGGGTCATTTTGACACTTTTTTGGGACCATTGGCATTTATACAGCGATCAGTGCTATAAAAATGCACTCATTACTGTGTAAATGCCATTGGCAGTGAAGGGGTTAACCTGCAGGGGGCGCTCTAAGGGTTAACTGTGTTCCCTGGGCGTGTTCTAACTGTGGGGGGACTGCCCTAGCTGGGGAAGGGAAGCGATCACAGCTTCCGTGTAGAGGAAGGCTGTGATCACAGCCCTTCCCCCTCTCACAGAACGGAGGTCTGTGTTTACTTACACGGACCTCCGTTCTTTCACTCCGGGGGGGCATCGCGGGTAGCCGGCGGCAATCGAAGCCGCCGCACCCGCTCCCTGGCCCTCCCCGAACACAGTGAGCGCGCGGGCGCCCCTCCGGCGGCGCGCGCGCTCACATAGCGCGATCTCGCAGCCGTCGTCAGATGAGGGCGATTTGCGATATCGCACCACTTTGTCGCCGTCAACCTGCGGTTGGCGGTCGGCAAGTGGTTAACGGTTTGAGGCTGGTGCCTGCTGAAATCGCTGAGATTGGAACGTGTATGGCCAGCCTCGGTTTGCCTCACCTGCTGGTAGCCAGTAAGGGAATGCATACCCCACATTACACACTGATGACAAAATGCACGTTCGCCTGAGTAAACAAAAATCCTTTGCGTGGCCCTGCCTGGAAGCTGCTGCCATAATGGATTGATTTTCAGAGGGGAAGTAGAGAGTAAATGTACATATTTCTTTCTTTTAACATACGCTTTAATAAGTAGAACTTTTTATTAAAATAAGCATGAGCCTGATTGCTTCAACCTGTTTCCCTGCCGCTTGCCTGAAATCAGCGCTCGCTGTGTGTGGCGGGTTTGCATAGGTGAGTAATAATAAAATGTTTTGTCCTGTCACACGCTGTATGAAGTGACAGCAGACAGGATTGGAAATCAGTGAGGTGTTAACTCCTGCAAAGTTTTTGAAGTGTCACCATAGCAACCAACGTGTGCTATACATGGATTAAAGACCTCTCACATAGCACTAGTGCTTTCTTTTTCTAAAACTGCTATTAATGTGTACCTTTGGAAGTCTACAGGGAAGCATAATAAGACAAGCCAATCCATTCTTCAGAAAAATGATGTCCTCACATTTTTAACTTACTAACGATTTATTGTACCACAGACAGCAAAGGTTGATACACTTCTTCAAGGCTACCTGTAGACCCCTTTCACACTGAGGCACTTCAAAAATGCCTTAAAAACGCCTAGCACTTTTGTCGTGTTTTACAGCACTTTTGTCACCAGGCATTTTAAAGACATTTTTGAAAAATTATAGAAGTGTTAGCGTTAGCTAACAACCCCCCCACATCACTTCCTGTGCACTTTCTTGATTTTGTGGAGGGAAAAGAGAGAAGATAGAGTTTGCTGAGCTGATGTTGCTGTTTGTGCTACTATATTGAGAAAATATCCTTCAACAGAGGCAGCAACGTCACTTTTGGGTGCATCCAATCCTGCAAGCGCACTACTCAAGAGCACAATTTGTGTTGCTCAAACGGACTTGAAAGTGCACCCTGAAAAGTTCCAAAATTACACTCAGATGAACATGCCCATTTTCACATTTGTTCGACATGTCCTGCAATTTTAGAATAGGGTTAGGGTTAGCATAGGGTTAGAGTTAGCATAGGGTCACGGTTAGGGTTAGGTTAGGTTTAGCATAGGGTTAGGCTTAGGTTAGGGGTTAGCATAGGTTTAGGGTTAGGTTAGGGTTATGGTTAGCATAGGGTTAGGATAGGGTTAGCATAGGGATAGGTTGGGGTTAGCATAGGGTTAGGTTAGGGTTAGGATAGGGATAGCGTTAGCATAGGGTTAGGTTAGGGTGAGGATAGGGTTAGTGTTAGCATAGGGTTAGGTTAGGGTTATGGTTAGCATAGGGTTGCGCTAGGGTTGGATAGGGTTAGCGTTAGCATAGGGTTAGGGTTACAGATTAGTACAGGATTAGGGTTAGCATAGGGTCATGGTTAGGTTTAACATAGGGTTAAGGTTAGGATAGGGTTAGGTTAGGGTTAGCATAAGGTCATGGTTAGGATTAGTATAGGGTTATGGTTAGCATAGGGTTATGGTTAGGATTGGGTTAGCATAGGGATAGGTTGGGGTTAGCATAGGGTTAGGTTAGGGTTAGGATAGGGTTAGCGTTAGCATAGGGTTAGGTTAGGGTGAGGATAGGGTTAGTGTTAGCATAGGGTCATGGTTAGGGTTAGGTTAGGTTTGAGATAGGGTTAGGGTTAGCATAGGGTTAGGGTTAGGATAGGGTTAGGATTAGGATAGGGTTAGGTTAGGGTTAGCATAGGGTTAGGATAGGGTTAGGGTTACCATAGGGTTAGGTTAGGGTTAGAATAAGGTTAGGTTAGGGTTAAGGTTAGAATAGGGTTAGGGTAGTGTTAGGGTTAGCATAGGGTTAGGGTTAGGTTAGGGTTATTATAGGGTTAGCGTTAGCATAGGGTTAGGGTTAGCATAGGGTTAGGGTTACAGGCTAGCTTAGGGTTAGCATATGGTCATGATTAGAGTTAGGGTTAGCATAGGATTAGGGTTAGGGTTAGCATAGGGTCATTATTAGGGTTAGGGTTAGCATAGGGTTAGGGTTAGATTAGGGTTAGCATGGGGTTAGGGTTATGGTTAGGGTAAGGTTAGGATAGGGTTAGGTTAGGGTTGGGTTAGGGTTAGTATATGGTCATGGTTAAGGTTAGGATAGAGTTAGGGTCACCATAGGGTTAGGTTTACCACAGGATTGGGGTTAGGATAGGGTTAGGGTTAGCATAGGGTTAGGCTAGGGATAGCATAGGGTTAACTTTAGGGTTTTGTTAGGTTAGGTTTAGGATAGGGTTAGGGTCAGCATAGGGTTAGCATAGGGTCATGGTTAGGGTTAGGATAGGGTTAGGGTTAGCATAGAGTTAGGTTAGGGTTAGGATTAGCATAGGGTTAGGGTTAGGTTTAGCATAGGGTCATGGTTATGTAGTGTTAACAACTGACCTATTTTCTTTTCCAGATTTGGCTTTTTCCTTGATATGTTGACGCATGTCTTGATAACCACTTAACAACCGCCCTATAGTCAAATGATGGCTACAGGGCGGTTGCTTAATTCTGGGAGGATGTACAGTGACCAGGGGACCTGACGCATCACGGATTGCGGTGAATGGCCGCTATGAGCGGCCTTTTACCACGTGATCGCTCCGTCAAATGACGGAGCGATCACATGTAAACAAGCCGGCGGAAGTGCCGGCTTTTATCTCCCCTCTCCGCACCGATCGGTGCATTGTGAGAGGAGAGAGGGGGAGAGAGGACGTGCTGCAGCGCTCTGGGCAATGTGTAGTGCCCACAGCGCTGCCAAGTGACAGGCTGCAACCTCCACCATCCATCCAGCCTCACCACCCACCCAGCCATTCTCACCTCATCCATGCTCACCCACCCAGCCATCCTCACCCCATCCATGCTCACCCACCCAGCCATCCTCACCCCATCCATGCTCACTCACACAGCCATCCTCACCCCCTCCGTGCTCATCCACCCAGCCATCCTCACCCCATCCATGCTCACCCATCCATCCATCCATGCTCAGCCACCCATCCATGCTCACCCATACAGCGATCTTCACCCAGCCATGCTCACCCAGCCATCCATCCATGCTCACCCACCCAGCCGTGCTCATCCAGTCATCCATCCATGCTCACCCATCCATGCTCACCCAGCCATCCATCCATGCTCACCCACCTAGCCGTGCTCACCCATCCATCCATGTTCAACCAGCCATCCATCCATGCTCACCCAGCCATGCTCACCCATCCATCCATGCTCACCCAGCCATCCATCCATGCTCACCCACCCAGCCATGCTCTCCCATCCATTCATCCATCCATGCTCACCCACCCAGCCGTGCTCACCCACCCATCCGTGCTCAGTCATCCCCATCCATGCTCATCCATACCCATCCGTGC
The DNA here is from genome assembly GCA_018402905.1 of Glandirana rugosa. Classification (NCBI taxonomy): domain Eukaryota; kingdom Metazoa; phylum Chordata; class Amphibia; order Anura; family Ranidae; genus Glandirana; species Glandirana rugosa. The sequence goes on along the minus strand of BLSH010130020.1, from coordinate 175,026 downwards.
TCAGTCATCCTCATCTGTGCTCATCCATCCCCATCCGTGCTCATCCATCCCCATCTGTGCTCTGTCATCCTCTTCCATGCTCAGTCATCCCCATTCGTACTCATCCATCCTCATTCGTGCTCAGTCATCCCCATCCATGCTCAGTCATCCCATCCGTGCTCATCCATCCCCATCCGTGCTCATCCATCCCCATCTGTGCTCATCCATCCCCATCCATGCTCAGTCATCCCCATCCGTGCTCAGTCATCCCCATCCGTGCTCATCCATCCCCATCCACGGCTCATCCATCCCCATCCATGGCTCATTTGTGCCTCAATACTGCTCATCCATACCACATCAGTTCTCATCCGTGACACATCCATGCCACTACAGTGCCCATCCGTGCCACTACAGTGCCCATCCATGCCACTACAGTGCCCATCCGTGCCACTACAGTGCCCATCCATGCCACTACACTGCTCATCCGTGCCACTACACTGCCCATCCATGCCACTACACTGCCCATCCATGCCACTACAGTGCCTATCCATGCCACCACAGTGTCTCACAATAGTGTAAAAGATCAAATTAGATTTGAAATGTATGCCCCTAGAACACCTGACGGTGCTCCCTACATGTTGGACCTCTGTATGTGGCCAGGCTGTGTAAAAGTGTCACACATGTGGTATCGCCATACTCTGGAGGAGTAGTAGAATGTGTTTTGGGGTGTAATTTGTGGCATGCATATGCTGGGTGTGAGAAAAAACCTGTTACCATATGACAATTTTGTGAAAAAAAAATCTTCATTTTGCAAAGAATTGTGGGAAAAATTACAACTTCAAAAAATTCAGAATGCTTCTTACTAAATACCTTGGAATGTCTACTTTCCAAAAAGGGGTCATTTGGGGGGTATTTGTACTTTCCTGGCTTGTTAGGGTCTCAAGAAATGAGATAGGCCGTCAGTACATCAGGTGTGATCAATATTCAGTGATTGGTACCATATCTTGTAGACTCTATAACCTTCACAACGACCAAATAATATACTCAAATTAGTTTTTATTTTTTTACCAAAGATAAGTAGCAGTATAAATTTTGGCCAAAATTTATGAAGAAAAATTACTAATTTGCAAAATTTTATAACAGAAACGAAGAAAAATTCATTTTTTTACAAAATTTCCGGTCTTTTTTAAATTATAGCTCAAAAAATAAAAACCCAGCACTGAAAGCTGAAAATTGGTCTAGTTGGTTTAAGGGGGTTTAAGTGCCCAGTGGTCAAGTGGTTAAGACAGGATACCAATTGCAGGGATGCAATACCTCCACGTGAACGTTTACTTATAAGCACCTGAATGTTGTATTGAGTTAAAATTTAGTGTTATATAGAGCACTGTTTTTACGGGCCAATCAAGGTTAATTTTCTGTGAAAGTATGTATATGTAGTTAATGGAGAGTATGGTTCAACTTGTGAATAATTAATAGGTGTGACTTTATGTTTAAAATATTTGTTAGTATAAGAGCATTCATATAAGCGTACCATATTTAAACTAGGTGATATATCTGTGTACAATATAAATCAGGGATTAACCTTGGCTGGCCCGTAAAAACAGTGCTCTATATAACACTAAATAATTTTAACTCAATATAGGATGCAACATTCGGGCGCAGCCCACTGCTTCCCTCTGCAGAGGGATCTACGTATGACCCCTTGTAAGCCTATGGGTGGAGGTGGAATTCCGGGCCATGAGAGCGGGAACAACCCATGGTGAGCCAATACCTGCTGATCTTTTTTAATCATACCCTGGTTTTGGGACAGATGCGTCATGATCAATGTTCAGTGGTAAATATAAACCTTGTATATATTGAAATATGCTATGTATTTGACTTCTATGTGAACACTTAAACGTCTTTTCTTTTTTGATATCCTTTTAGAAGGACATTTCCCCCCTGAGGAAGACGTACAGACTATTTAAAGGTCAAAACGCATTGGAGCACCGATGCAGCAATGCTATGTCGTATGTGATCCTTCTCATTGCAACACTGTAACATTGTATCAATGATTTATAGGTCCCTTGTTTGCACAACCAGGGTTCATGCTTTTATCTCTCTAATATGCAACAAGTTTATGGAGATGCAAAAGAAATTGTGATATTCACATAAATAAATTTATACTTTTTATAACAATTATGTTTTGTACTTTTATTGCTGCCATGAGTCCCTAATAGGGGAACCTCCCATTGTTGATGCAGACTACAAATTCCTCTTTGTTGGCTTAGGAACATTTGGGAGCTGTGCAGACTCCACTGTCTTCTAAAATTCTAAATTCGGAAAGCGTCTTGCTGCCAATCAACTCGACTTGCCTGATAACCGACCATTACCCGGCATAGAAAGTCCAGATATGCTGTTTGTTTTTGTGGCTGATGAGGCATTCGCTATCAATGAACATCTAATGAAGCCGTACTCACAGAGGAATCTCGACTCCCGGAAGAAAATATTCAATTACTGTCTCTGTCGGGCACGCAGACTAGTTGAATGTTCTTTTGGCATTCTTGCCAACAAATGGCAGATTTTCCTCAAATCAATAAACCTGAAGGTCGAAAATGCATGCAAAGTAGTAAAGGCAGCATGTGTGCTACATAATTTGGTATGGGAGAGAGATGACTTGAATTTTGAGGACACATTGTCACACAATTTAGAACCCGCTGATTTCGCTCATGTTCATGGTCCGAGAGTGGGTTTCACAATAAGGGATCAGTTGGCCCTGCTGGTACACTTAGTTGGCAAGCAGATATGACTTAACCCTTTCACAAATCCAACTTAACCCAATCATTATTAGGTTTCTTGGACCATATTCTTTTTTATGTGTCCTAGAATATACTTTGAACAATAATAGCAGTTTGTTACCAATTCTGGATATTTGGAGATTATTATCTGGCATATAATAAAAAAAAAGAAAAATGTTTGATATGAGTTCTGTCTGTCGTTTATTAATTTAACAATAATAATTACAATCCCAATACTATAGTCACAATCCCCTTAACCCAATCTCGCAATCCACTAATCTTAATCCTCTCAATTTTAGGGGATTAGTACTATGGGGTAGGGATTAGGAGATTAGGGCTATGGGATAGGGATTAGAGGATTGAGATTATGGGATAGAGATTAGGGGATTAGGGCTATGGGATAGGGATTAGGGCTATGGGATAGGGATTAGTGTCTAGGGCTATGGGATAGGGATTAGGGCTATGGGATAGGGATTAGAGGATTGAGACTATGGGATAGTGATTAGAGCTATGGGATAGGGCTTAGGACTATATGATAGGGATTAGGGTATTAGGTCTATGAGATAGGGATTAGGGCTATGGGATAGGGATTAGGGGATTAGGACTATGACATAGGGATTAGGGTATTAGGGCTATGGGATTGGAGGAGTGGGACTAATCCTATAACCACACCCTTGCACTCACTTTTACTGGCTCTTTGCTGTCATCGGACGCTCCAGTCTTGCATATGATGGGCAGCAATATAATTTCACGCCTTATTCTTTTGGTTTCTGTTTGCATAATTGGGGTTTTTGAAATTCCACAATTCCAGATGGGTCCTCAGCAAGTGTATGAACCCTTCGGACTCAAAGTTACAGATTCTTGCCAGCCTGTCAGCAACCTCTGCTCTGGCCTCCATTCCCTGCAGGTTGTCTGCCTTCATGCTCTCTTGTCTCCTCTCCTTCTCCTCTCAAACAGGATGTCCTGATATCCCAGCATCCTACACTGCACCGCGGTCATGTGACCTTCCCAAAGCTTCAGGGCACTTTCTAGATGCTTTTAAAGCACTTCCCATTAATTAAAATGGAGATGGGAGTTTTTAAAGCATTTTTAAAGCACCCCAAACATGCTCCAAAAATGCTGCTTGCAGGACTTTTCTCAATGCCCCGCCATTGCACCGCCCCAGTGTGAAAGCATCCGTTGATGAATGGGAAGTGTTTTGAAGGCGTTTTGAGAAATCCCTCTTCTTCAGAGCCTAACAGGCATATCCATCTTGCCTGCTTTTATGTGCTGTACTAAATTGATGGTGCCAGCCCAGGGGGTGTGCCCTGCCTCTCCCGTGGGCAAGGCCTGACCCCTTTCCCATGGGCCTGGACAAACACTTATCAATCATAATACACCACATCAATGACGATGATCAGGACATGTGCATCATAATACAATCTAATTAGGCAGGGCACACCCCCTGTGCTGGCACCATGAATTTAGTACAGCACATAAAAGTAGGCAAGAAGGACATGTCTGTTAGGCTCTGAGGAAGAGGGATTTCTCGAAACCCGTTAGCCAGCCTATGTCTCCACAGAGATAGTCCCATATGGTGTGTACATCTTCACGGACTCTTGTGGAGGACCATTTTAGACAAGTTTTTATCAAGCCTATGTTTGTGAGTATGATACTTACCTTTTATTTAAATAAATAGCTTTGGTTGAGGATAATGCGCTAGGTCCACGCACCTTCTCTTTCTTTTTATGTCCTAGTGCTTTGGATTCCCCAGTCTGTGGAGGGCAGTGAGAAGTGCATTATACATTATCGGGTGACAAAGCAAAGAGCTCACAGTTGCATAGACGCACACAACACAGCGAAGGAGATTTATTTGTGTTATTTCCTCCAGGGTTGGATGACCCACATAGCTTTCATTGGTGGCCCTCTAAAGGCCTGACAACGGTCTGTTCTTTTCTCACAACCAGAGGTGTATACACTTTTCCGCAGCTTCAGGAGACTTATGAAGCTCCTGCCCGAGAGAGATACCGTTATAGTCAAATTTCCCACTTCCTAGACTCCCTGGTTAGAAATTTTGATAGTTCCTGACCTTCAACTGCATTTGAAACCAGATGCCGTACTCACTGGACTACTCGGGGTCTAGTTTTGTTGCTTTATTCTTCTATTCTGGGAGCTTCTAACACTCAAACCCCCTCTTAGTGTGCATAATGGGAGGCAGTTGTAGGAGTCCTTCAATCCCCTGAGGACTGGTCCAAGATGTGGGAGGTCCTTTTTCAGTTCTCCCGTAACATTATAACACTAGAGAATTCATTCAAAGTTATGTCCAGATGGTATTACACCCCAGTGAGAATTGCAAAATACCTTCTTACATACCCAGCATTATGTTTTTGGGGTTGATCTGATCAGGATGATATGAAGCACATATGGTGGACATGCTCCAAAGTTAAAAGGCTGTGGATCTGAGTGTATGCTTTGGTCAATAGGCTCTTTGATTCTAATATATGCAAGGACCCATGGGAAGCTCTACTCCATATGTCCATCTCTTAGTTAACAAAAAGAGAGCATATCTTGGCAACACACATTTTTATGGCTACTAAACAAACCATTGCTAAGGCGTGAAAAACACATCTCCTCTCTTTTGAGGTTAAGCGTCGGGTGCATGGTACTTTGACTAATGAGAAGCTTACAACAGTACTTGTGGATACTAGAGACAAATTTTGTAAGATTTGGCAGTCTTGGTTGGACCAGTTTCGAGCGATGAGCCTGCCTTGCTGCTTTTTGTTTTTTTTTGGAAATTTTCTTGAGCCCGCTGGTGGCGGCCTTGGGTTCCCTGGGGTGGGGCGTCTTTTCTCTTTCATGACTCTTCTTTTTTGTTTTATACTATTACTCTTCTTTTCTGTTCCTTTCTTTTTTACTACTTATTTTTGGTTATTTATAGCCAGAAGCCCATGTGTGGCTTATTGTTTTCTGGCCACACTTATGGGGTCAATTTTTTCTCCCGTTTTCCTCAAAATGATTTTTATATAGATATATTATTAATTTTTTTTGGTTGTTGAGAGAATTCCAAATACGAACATAGGTCAATCTCATATATTGTATGATATTTGCTACATATTGTTTGCCTAGCATACTTTCTAGGCTTTGATCACTGAGAGCTATATTATTTGTTATTAGTCTATAGACTATAAAGGTACTGAGGCATCCTCACCTGGTTACCTTTCGTCTTTGTTTGAAGCTACTAGCTACACCATTTAAGAGATCTACTTTTCTGTGGTATGTATGTTATTCTCCTCAAATTACTGTTCGCCACTGGCTTTGGCGTCTGTTCCCTGTTTTGTGAGTTTGTTTTTATTCAATAAAAATATTGTGAAAGAAAAAAAATATTACATGTTTAAGGCTCGTGTATACAGGGCAGTTGAAAACCTGTGTTGAACACTGGAAATTGACAGCTGGAGTCCAAAGGGGAAAAATGTCAGTTTTACAGCTTTTACATATTGAGTTTATGCGAGTTTAGCAGCAGTTATGAGCATTTGAGGTTAGAAGTGTTTTTTAAAGATAGCCTCAGGAGACCCTCCCAAATGCCCACAATGCATGAAAAACAAGTAAATTATTAATTATTCCAGCCATTCTGTGAGAGAAGAGAAAGCAGTGTGCTTGTAGATAGTGGTCTTTTTTTTGTGTTTTCACTTTGGATCCCATCATGAGCATGTGTGAGGAAATGCTCCTGATGTTGCTGTGGCTCCGAAGATGTAGAAAATTGTGTGGGAGGACCAGAGTCCATGTTACTGGACCCATCCATTGATGCAGGAACAGCATGTGGTGAAATTTGTGTTTTTTCAACATTTTTATATGTTCAAGAAGTATCAGAAATGTTTTCCCCTTTAAAGATTCTTATAAACGCAAATGCGCATAAACGCTGTTTACCGTAGTTACACAAGGTTGTAAGCATTTGGCGTTTGAAATGCCAATAAACTACAGTCCTGAACGTGATTTTTCTGCTTTTAAAAAAATGCCTGTAACCTCAACTGCCTCTAACCTACTATAAATATGAGTGTACATGTACACATAACATAACATAGAGGAGAGTTCAGGGGCTGCTGAAAAAAATGCCCAACTGCTCCTAAACTTCAGTTTAGCAGCTGTAGTGTACACGAGGCCTTACCCATCCATTTTCAATAATTATTGCGGAATTAAGATCTAATATAACAGCTACCCCAGGCTTATATAAAGGTGCCCTAAGTACTGTTATATTGGAAATTGAGTTATAGCAATATATGTTTGCTACTACTCTCATGAAAATTTTGAAAGGTGTTTTTTCTGTTGATAAAGGAAGAGTCAGAAATAGGTCTCCACTTTTAGCAGAAGGCACACCTGCCCTTAATCTATCCAACTGCTATATATGTGCTCCAACTTGGAAGACTCTTAAAATGATAGAGTTAGGACCGCAGTATACTGGGGTGTCTTGACGTGGCCTCTGCGGCTTACACATACTATATGTTTGCAAATGTGTTTGGTGGAGCTTTGATGAGCCTTTGGTGGGGTTTTGGTAGGGCTTCGTGGGGTTTCAGTGAGGCTTCGGTGGGACTTCAGTAGGGCTTCAAGCGAGCTTTGCCATAGACTTCTATGGAGGCTTTGAAGACGCTTTGTAGCACCACTAAATCTACATGGGGTATAATTTTGGAAGCGAAGCTGAAGCAAATCAAAGCAAAAGCAAGGTGTAAACAGAACTGTAAGCTAACCATTGTATTTATTGACATGAGCTTTGATTAGCGTTCCATTCAGAGAGCTTTAACAAAGCCTGTCCGAAGCCCTGTTTTGAAGCAAGTGTAAACCAGCCCTTAATGTGTGTTAAAGCCGAAGCAAGTGTAAATGAGCCCTTAAACACAAGGTCAGTTCAATGTTGTTGCAGGCTAGCTAGTAAGTGAGCTGGGAATTCTTGTTTGTTTTTTATGTACATTGCCCTTCCATTTGCTCCTTGCTGTAAAGGCTAGTTATAGGTTGGAGTGGTTGCCATTTGTTTGCACAGATTGTGGATTGGCGCAGGCGCGCATGGGATACCTTCAGCTGCCATTGTGCCCTTGCTTGGGTGTCCCGTGCAACCCTATACCTTGAGTTCCCTCCCTCCCTCCAGGCACACCTGTGCATAATCTATCCAACTGCTATATATGTGCTCCAATTTCTGTGAATTCTCAAAATTATTAGTGTTAGGACCACAGTAAACTTGGGTGCCTTGACGTGGCCACTGTGGCTTACTCATATGTTTGAGTAAAAAACTCTTTGTTTTTATCTTGAACTGTTAGACAGGGTCGATTTGGTTTTGTTCCAGGCTAGCTGGTAAGTGAGCTGGGAATTTTTGTTTGCTTTTGACAGAAGGTGAAAAGCTCATTTAAATCCTCCAATGAATGCAGCCATTTCTTTAACCTTATTTATGAAAGAAGAACTAAGCAGCACTCTAACATTAGTCTACTGAGAAAGATAGACATAGATATTTCTTATTCAGCAAAGTCGTGCTGTTTCAATGGCACGGCATAAGCCAAATCCCTGCATTTAACAGTAAATAATTAATGCAATGCTGCTTTGCACAAAATACTATTTATTAGCATTCAGGGCCAGCCAGGTGTGGGGACTTGTAGCACAGAGAGGGAAGGTCACTTCTCAGACTTTCCCAACAACAGAGCAGAGAACACACAGCTGCGGATAAGTCAGAAAACACAAGTAGTGACCTTGTAGTACACTTTGGGATAGGTTGCCTACTGCACAAAACAATCTGCTGGTTGAAGTAGGGCTAATCAATACCAGATAGGCAGGTGCTCTCTTTCATGTTTCCAGATGCATAGCTTATTGATTGTATCAGATGCGTTTATAGAGAACTTCAAATATAAAGCTCAGCAATAGTTTCTTGATTTATACAAATTACTGATCGTTGCTGGCAAAACATCTGCAGAGGTTGTTAGTAGTTTCTTTGCAAAAGATAAATGTGTCTGTCCTTCCCTGTTGATAGGCAATTTGGCACCAGTTATTGCAGCTTGGCAGTGTCCATCCAAATACCCTTAGTAAGGCAGGTGACCTGTGCACTCCTGTATACTGCAGATAAGCAGACGCAACATGGAGTCACACTTATCTGCCAGAGCAAGCTGCCGGAGGTGGAAACTACAAGACCACTGCATGCTCATAAGTGTTTGTAGCTTATTTTCTTCTACAACCATGTTCCAATAATCAGCCTCAATATGTTTACTACTGACTTAATGCCAGTCATGCCATTATTATGGTGGATGTGGCTTTTGGATATCCATTGGAATCTCTTTATACTTTTAAATTTTTATTTTTTTGATAAAAATTCAAAAGCCGCAGATGTTTTACCAACTGTGTGCATGTTCCTCTATTCTCCACTGTGATTAGACTGCTGTAAGCCTGCTGCACTAGGGAAGTCTACTTAGAGGTTCGTTGGTCCACTTTTAAGGTTTATCTCTCGGTAAATCTCTAATGACACTATATTATGTATTAGGTGTAACTATACTAAAATATGTTTGAAAGTTTGCTGGGTCTAGCATAGTTATCTTTAATTATATCCATACTATGTCTGGAGAGTTGTTGGGAATGCTAAATATCTTAATTATATTTAGTATTATGTCGCCATCCACTGTTAGCTTAAATCTTACGCCTTCATTGACCAAATATGATCATGTCCAAATAAGGTCAATTACGTCATCCAGGAGGCTCCATCCCTTCATTTATATCAGTCATCCACCAGAGCTGTTAGAAGCAGGTTAGCAGTCATCAGTGTAAGATCGTGTCGGCAGGTGACAGGACGATGGGTATGGGGCATCGAGAGTGACGTGAATTGATATCACTGGGCGACATGATTGTCTATGGAGGTAAATTGTGGGATAATTTTTTTTTTTTTTTATTAAAAGACTTGTCAGCAACTGTATGTGTGCTGTTTTACTGTTTACATTTTTTTTGTAAATACATAGGAGTTTAGCCCCTCTGTTGATCTCCCCTGAGCCAGGGGATGACAGGTCCATCTCTGCTCACTGTGCAACGACAGACCTGTCAGAGCCCCGCTGTTTTCTATGGGAAAATCGGATGAAAACGATCCGCTGGATGGATGGCGAACGTATCGACATATGTCTGTTTTGAGCAGATCTTGTCGGATCGGATGGCAGACAGGTGTCAGCGGACACATTTCCATTGACATCCGCCTGCCCATAGAAGTGAATGGGCGGCCTGCTTGGATCCGCCTGAAAAATGGACAGACAGATCCAAGCGGGCCGATCGTGTTAAAGGGGCCTAATACATACTTCTTTACTCATTCACATGGGGGAGTGGTATCGGGGAAGACCCTCTATTGTTAAAGGGGGCTTCCAGATTCTGATAATCCACCCAGTCACCAGCACCAGGCTAGTGTTGTGGGGAAGAGACCCTTATCCTTATTAACACGTGGACAGGTGCTTTGTGAGCGGGGTCCTCATTGCATGGCACCCCCCCCATGTTGAGAACATTGCATAGTACCCCCCCATTTTGAGAACATGTGGCTTGGTTTGGTTAAGGAAAAGGGTCCGCACGCTTGTACCCCCTTTCCTGGACAACCAGGCTGCATGCTTGTGTAAGGGTCTGGTATGGATTTTTTGGATGAAAACCATGCTTTTTTTTTTATTCTTGAATGGTGGAAAATCTTCAATTATGTTGAAAATTTAGGATTTTGCCTTCCTCTCCCTATCTTTATAGTGGCAGTAGGAGAGGGTCTTGGAACAGGTAAGTCTACAAACCTCCCTGATCCGCATTTCTCCATCAAAGATTCTCTCTCCTGCAGCCATTTTGCTCTGCCGTGTGCAAGCACATAGTAAGTATCCAGGGGAGTGACTTGCTACCAGGGAGTGGAAAACGTCATGCATGCATTTTCACCTGCTTCCATTGACTTCTATGGCTCTAAAAATGTATGAAACTGGGAAACAAAATCAGACCCAGGCTGTTTAAGAAATGCACAAATGTGAAAAGACTCTATCAATCACATTGGCATTTATTGGGCATGCATTTTAGCACATTCCAAATTGTGCATTAAAATGTATAATCCAGGCCTTATTAGCACAGCAGTTACATGGTAATTTTTTAAACATGATACTTTAGGCTTATTGTGTTTCTAAAACTCTTTGTTTGTAGTAAAGTAGTTTTGTATTTTAGCCAATATAGTCCATCCAGTTCAGCCTGTGTAGGTGTATTTGTGTCAGTGTCTACAATTATTTCCCATATCCCTGTATGTTGTGCTCTTGAAGATATGCATCCAAGAGTCCTTTAAAAATATCAATACTCCCTGCAGCCACCACTAACTGTGGGAGAGAGTTCCACATCCTTATTGTCCTGACCGTGAAGAACCCCCTGCGCAGCTTAAGGTTAAACTGCCTCTCCTCCAGTCTCATTGTGTGGCCTCGTGTCCTCGTACACTCCCTATGACTGAATCGTTTTTTTTCCTATGCTGGGATCCCCATTGAGGTGTTTGTAAAACGCTATCATGTCCCCCCTCAAGTGTCGCATCTCTAGCGAGAATAGTTTTAGTTTCCAATATTTTTTATTGATTTTGACAGTAAAATGAACACAAAGAGACTGTTACAATCATAGGTCTGTTCAGAAGTGAAAATAAAAAAATTTACACATAGTGCTGCAAAATCAAGCACTAGAGTTGAGCGAACACCTGGAAGTTCGGGTTCTGCTGGTCCGTCCGAACTTCGGGACAAAGTCCGGGTCCGGGTCCGGACGGAACCCGAACGATCGCACGGAAAATAAAAGTGAAGACTTGTCTGGATACTAACATTGTCAGAGAAACACAAGTAAAATGACAGTTTTAGTTATTTTTTATAACCTTTGATTTTGATAAGAGCGATCTCTACGCTGTGAACTCCCCCCTGTACTATCGCAAAATGTTTGTGGAGTTACCCCTAGGGTCGTATCCTTTTTTTTGCTAAGTCAGTATCCCTCACATGCTCCTGTGCTCCGGTGTGTTACTCTGACCTCCTCTCCGTCAAATTGGAATTCGACGCGTCCCCCAAGAAGTGCCAGTCCTGTTATTCCTACACCTTGAGAGAGGGTGTCAATC
>BLSH010130020.1:137162-147397 GCA_018402905.1 Glandirana rugosa | reverse complement strand
CGAGTGGTGATATTCATTGCGGCTGGAGGCTGCTTCTTTCTCCTCTTTCCCATCAACTATCGCCTCACAGAACAGGGGAAGCCGTACAGCAACCAGGCAGAGGTGGATTGAGGCTTCACAGGGTACAGGCACGCAGGATTGCAAAGGATTATACCGAGGAGATCTGGAGCTGCTGAAAAACACGTCCGATCACATGCTGCTTCAGGCCACGCCCCTGGAAGTGCATGGTTAACCCTTTCAGATCTGTGTTGGAAGTGTATGATTAACCATTTCATTGCTAGCAGATGCATAGTGGAAATGCATGATATTTACATCAAGACAACTATTCACAGCGGAGAATAGATGCACACAGTTGCTAGCAATGTAATGGTTAATCATACACTTCAAACACAGATCTGAAAAGGTTAATCATGCACTTCCAACTGGGATCTCATCTTCCAGCAATGAAAGGGTTAATCGTGTCCAGTCACCATCTTCTAGCAATGAAAGGGTTAGCATGCACAACCTGATCACTTTCTCTCCACTCGGTAGCTGCCACACACCATACATACCAGTTCATCCGGTTCACTCTGCAGCTTTCTCTCACAACAACACACCTGGGGCAAGGCGCAATCACCTCCGAGGCCAGCCACACCCCCTTCCTGAGCACCGCCAAGTCACTGTAAGCATCACAGCAGGCTCCTCCTCTTGGTCACGGGTGATCAGTACACTGGGGAGCCATCCGATGACAGCTGGAGGAGGAGGTTCCAATCTGCCCCTAGCATGTTCTGCAGCGGGTCCCTGCCCACATTGGCGGAACGCCAGGGCCCGGATGCAGGTGTGACCTTTGCGACCCTGGTAGTTCCGCCACTGGGCCAGATGCATGTTATATACAGTATCTCACAAAAGTGAGTACACCCCTCACATTTTTGTAAATATTTTATTATATCTTTTCATGGGACAACACTAAAGAAATGACACTTTGCTACAATGTAAAGTCGTGAATGTACAGCTTGTATAACAGTGTAAATTTGCTGTCCCCTCAAAATAACTCAACACACAGCCATTAATGTCAACAACAAAAGTGAGTACACCCCTAAGTGAAAATGCCCAAATTGGGCTCATTTGCCATTTTCCCTCCCCAGTGTCATGTGACTTGTTAGTGTTACAAGGTCTCAGGTGTGAATGGGGAGTAGGTGTGTTAAATTTGGTGTTATCTCTCTCACTCTCTCATACTGGTCACTGGAAGTTCAATATGGCACCTCATGGCAAATAAGTCTCTGGACATCTGAAAAAAAGAATTGTTGCTCTATATAAAGATGGCCAAGGCTATAAGAAGATTGCCAAGACTGTGAACCTGAGCTGCAGCATGGTGACCAAGACCATACAGCGGTTTAGCAGGACAGGTTCCACTCAGAACAGGCCTCGCAATGGTCGACCATAGAGGTTGAGTGCACGTGCTCAGCGTCATATCCAGAGATTGTCTTTGGGAAATAGACGTATGAGTGCTGCCAGCATTGCTGCAGATGTTGAAGGGGTGGGGGGCCAGCCTGTCAGTGCTCAGACCATACGGCTCACCCTGCATCAAATTGGTCTGCATGGCTGTTGTCCCAGAAGGAAGCCTCTTCTAAAGGTGATGCACAAGAAAGCCTGCAAACAGTTTGGTGAAGACTAAGGACATGGATTACTGGAACCATGTCTTGTGGTCTGATGAAACCAAGATAAACTTATTTGGTTCAGATGGTGTCAAGCGTGTGTGGCGGCAACCAGGTGAGGAGTACAAAGACAAGTGTGTCTTGCCTACAGTCAAGCATGGTGGTGGGAGTGTCATGGTCTGGGGCTGCATGAATGCTGCCGGCACTGGAGAGCTACAGTTCATTAGGGAACCATGAATGCCAACATGTACTGTGACATACTGAAGCAGAGCATGACCCCCTCCTTTCGGAGACTGGGCTGCAGGGCAGTATTCCAACATGATAACGAACCCAAACACACCTCCAAGATGACCACTGCCTTGGTAAAGACGCTGAGGGTAAAGGTGATGGACTAGCCAGGCATGTCTCCAGATCTAAATCCTATTGAGCATCTGTGGGGCATCCTCAAATGGAAAGTGAAGGAGCGCAATGTCTCTAACATCCACCAGCTCCATGATGTCGTCATGGAGAAGTGGAAGATGACTCCAGTGGCAACCTGTGAAGCTCTCGTCATCTCCATGCCCAAGAGGCTTAAGACAGTGCTGAAAAATAATGGTGGCCACACAAAATATTGACACTTTGGGCCATTTGGTTATCTTCACTTAGGGGTGTTATACAAGCTGTACACTCACTACTTTACATTGTAGCAAAGTGTCATTTCTTCAGTGCTGTCACATGAAAAGATAGAATTAAATATTTATAAAATGTGAGGGGTGTACTCACTTTTGTGAGATACTGTATGTGTGGTCAGTAAGTTGTAAATATAATACATAAAATAATAAAGAATGTATTGTATCTACCTTATTTGACAACCAGAGTAGATAGTTTTTTTTTTTTTTTAACATTCCCCTGCTCTATAAAAAAACAATCATAAAATGGAACAAATAAAAATAATGTACTAAACAAAAAGTCGCACTGATCCCAAATAATCAAAACCATGTACATTAATTTCTCAATGTGACATAATCACTTAGTGCATGAATAAAGAATGTCCTTATATCATTAAAAAAAAACTAGATATTTGGGGGGAACACCCTACCAAACGCATGGTGCTGCTCGTAACGACCAACAAACAAAAAATCTATAAGTTACAGTGCACACATGATACATACTCCTGTCAGGCTATTTTAAAAGCATCTAAACGTATATAGCAAAAAATGCAAAGATATGGGGGTTTGGTCACACTAAATGGCCATGAAGTGCTTAAGCCCACTGACTGCTGCAAAGTACCCTGTTTTACCAGTGGGAACCTACACTGACCTTAGAGTGAATGCTCATATCTCTTAAACCATGGAAGCTAACGCCTCTCTTTATGGGAGACCAGAGGACACATCCCATGGATCAGGTGGACACTGATTGGGGCTAATTAAGGAGGGTGGGGTTCACCAACCCAAAAAGGTCTGGTCAGGACCCAAGCATAAAGCATACAAAAAAAACTAGATATTTGGGGGGAACACCCTACCAAACGCATGGTGCTGCTCGTAACGACCAACAAACAAAAAATCTATAAGTTACAGCGCACACATGATACATACTCCTGTCAGGCTATTTTAAAAGCATCTAAATCAGTGGTTCTCAACTCCGGTCCTGGGGACCCCCCAACAGGCCAGGTTTGCAGGATAACAGAAATACATCACAGGTGATGTCATTTGCTGCTCAGTGATTGCAGTATTCTAGTCTGCAACTCCCCAAGGTAATACTTAAAATCTGGCCTGTTGGTGGGTCCCGAGGACCGGAGTTGAGAACCACTGATCTAAATGTATATAGCAAAAAATGCAAAGATACGGGGGTTTGGTCACACTAAATGGCCATGAAGTGCTTAAGCCCACTGACTGCTGCAAAGTACCCCGTTTTACCAGTGGGAACCTACACTGACCTTAGAGTGAATGCTATCATGTGTGCGCTGTAACTTATAGATTTTTTGTTTGTTGGTCGTTACGAGCAGCACCATGCGTTTGGTAGGGTATTCCCCCCAAATATCTAGTTTTTTTGTATGCTTTATGCTTGGGTCCTGACCAGACCTTTTTGGGTTGGTGAACCCCATCCTCCTTAATTAGCCCCAATCAGTGTCCACCTGATCCTTGGGATGTGTCCTCTGGTCTCCCATAAAGAGAGGCGTTAGCTTCCATGGTTTAAGAGATAGGAGCATTCACTCTAAGGTCAGTGTAGGTTCCCACTGGTAAAACGGGGTACTTTGCAGCAGTCAGTGGGCTTAAGCACTTCATGGCCATTTAGTGTGACCAAACCCCCGTATCTTTGCATTTTTTGCTGTATACGTTTAGATGCTTTTAAAATAGCCTGACAGGAGTATGTATCATGTGTGCGCTGTAACTAATAGATTTTTTGTTTGTTGGTCGTTACAAGCAGCACCATGCGTTTGGTAGGGTGTTCCCCCCAAATATCTAGTTTTTTTTGTATGCTTTATGCTTGGGTCCTGACCAGACCTTTTTGGGTTGGTGAACCCCATTCTCCTTAATTAGCCCCAATCAGTGTCCACCTGATCCTTGGGATGTGTCCTCTGGTCTCCCATAAAGAGAGGCGTTAGCTTCCATGGTTTAAGAGATAAGAGCATTCACTCTAAGGTCAGTGTAGGTTCCCATTGGTAACGGGGTACTTTGCAGCAGTCAGTGGGCTTAAACACTTCATGGCCATTTAGTGTGACCAAACCCCCGTATCTTTGCATTTTTTGCTGTATACGTTTAGATGCTTTTAAAATAGCCTGACAGGAGTATGTATCATGTGTGCACTGTAACTAATAGATTTTTTGTTTGTTGGTCGTTACGAGCAGCACCATGCGTTTGGTAGGGTGTTCCCCCCAAATATCTAGTTTTTTTTGTATGCTTTATGCTTGGGTCCTGACCAGACCTTTTTGGGTTGGTGAACCCCATCCTCCTTAATTAGCCCCAATCAGTGTCCACCTGATCAGCAGTCAGTGGGCTGAAGCACTTCATGGCCATTTAGTGTGACCAAACCCCCGTATCTATGCATTTTTTGCTATATACGTTTAGATGCTTTTAAAATAGCCTGACAGGAGTATGTATCATGTGTGCGCTGTAACTTATAGATTTTGTCTTATATCATTCAAGTGATGAAGAAACTGTTCAAAAGGTGTGCGGAAAATTAATCCGCCTGATAAATATGAAGAAATCCAAAAAAGAGCTTATTCCATAGGCATTCCACCACCAAAAAGCATGCAGAGCCTTCTGTGGTACCCAAAACCCTGTAATCAGGGATGCTTACCGGATGGTGAAGACCACCTATTTCTAGAATGGGCAAGCAGGCACGCAGAAAAACCTCTGCAGGATATGATAAACAGCGAAGCCTCTGGAATGCTGTGATAGGGGAGATCTTCCCATGTGGTCAAACTCACAATGGGGTATACAAACCAGCCGGAACCAAAAGGTAGAACATGCAGAAAAAGCGTTCCAATAGTGTAATACTGTATATATTGTTTATTGAATAAAGCCAAAAGGCTACTTAAATTTGGTTAAAAGCAACAAAGCCTTAGTAAAAACATTTGCCGGCAAACACAAAATAATACACCCGCACTTCCAGGGTCATGTGGGGCATGATGGCATCAGCACATAGCTCCGGCTGATATGTTTTGTCATACGTAACGTCTTACTGATGCCCCAGGTCAGGCTGACCTTTTTGGTTCCGGCTGGTTTGGATACCCCAATGTGAGTTTGACCACATTGGAAGATCTCCCCTATTAGCGCAACTTTTTGTTTAGTATATGTTTTGGTATGTTAATATCACATGGTTAGTCGCTGCAGCCATTCATTACATATTTATTCATTTTAGTACATTATACCATTTAGACTGAATAAAAATAATGGTCCGAAAAGAGATACCAACTGTAAAAATTGTAGTGTCCCTGACATTGGCGGTCCAGTGAAAGTGAGTTTTTATATTGGTGGTTGGTGTAGTGGTCCCATACATTAGTAGCCAATGGGAGAAGAACTCCTTGTATTAATGGTTAGTGGGAGAAGGACCAGATGGAACCCCCCACACACCTTTTTACACAACTAACAAAAAAAATTTCCCAGGTTTCATATACTCAGGTTAGGTTGTTTGCATGTTTCTTGTTAGGGGCACAATATTTGTAGCATTTTTTTTGTGGGTGCTGAAGGACCTAATTATATTTGTATCATGAATACAGTAAGTAGGCTAGGTTTTTTTTTTACCATAATATTAAGCCCCTCTCACTGTTAGTACATTTAAACCACACTCAACATTCACATCTGCACATTTTTGTGCCGTTTCATTGTTTTCTTTGGAGGCTTCATTGGTGCCTCAGTCCTTCACAATCCTAGAAACCCTGCTCCCATCAACTGCTGTCTTTACCTGTTAAGAACGTCGGAGTTGAAAAGTCATTGCGCAAAAAAAATTGTGCAAATTAATGAAAGAGTATATAAATCCAAAAACAAATAAATAATAGATTACAGATTACCAGTCATTAGATGTGATGTGCAAATTAGTTTTTTTTGTGGCCATTTGTTTAAATGCAAGCAGTGTACCTGTATTTGACTTGGTATCATCCTTATGCTAAGCTGACCAGATTTTTAAAATGAAATCCGGGGACATATTTTTTTTTACTAGTAATTGTGGCAATCAGTGACTTATAGCGGGACTGCGATATTGCGGAGGACAAATCGGACACCAAGTGACACTTTTGACACTTTGTGGGAACCAGTGACACTAATACAGTGATCAGTTTGAAAAATATGCACTGTCACTGTACTAATGACACTGAATGGGAAGGGGTTATCATCAGGGGCAATGAAAGAGTTACATGTGTTCCTAACCAGTGTTTTCTCACTATGGGGGAGGTGCTTTTACTAAGGGAAGGCATACTGTAGATCCCTGTCCCTGCTTTGCAGGAACACAGGATCAATGTCTTCCTTACTGACAAAATGGTGATCTGCTTTGTTTACACAGGCAGAACGCTGTTCTGCCTGTGTACAGAACGACCGGCAGGTACCGAGAAACAGACCAGACCCGCTGATCGCTCTGATACCCATAAATGCAGGATCACACATATATATATATATATATATACATGATCCTGCACAGTGCGACCATTCTGTAGCAGTAACTCTGCTATAGGGCGGTCAGCAACTGGTTAAGATCATCAGCATTATGGTAAAACACAGGCAGCAGGCACTCTAGCATGGCTCTGGCTGTCACAGTGTGTCACATGACATGGCTGCTGGGTGCTGATACTTATGAACAATAAGTTAACAAAATCAGCACCCAGCAGCCATGTTATGTGACACTGTGACAGTGCACTGCCAGCCAGAGCCATGATAGAGTGCCTGCTGCCTGTGAGCTATGATATCATCCATTATGCCAGAGAGACAGACAGAGTGCAATGCAGTCTATTCACAGACACCCCCAAAGCACACCTGTGTTGAAGCCTTGAAGGCATGGGCAGCCTCACGATCGGATCCACTTCCCCTCAGTTCCTGCTGCTGGACACTGTCAGCTGAGCTCAGCGGCCCCTGTTCAAATCCAATCTGGGGATAAAACCGGGGACAGACTTGGTCCGGGGACAGTCCCCTCAATCCGGGGACTGTCCCCTGAAACCGGGGATGTCTGGTCACCGTACCTTATGCAGCCCTTGTATAGCAGAGCTGGAAGGGAGAATGAAGAAGCACAAGAAGCTAATCAGTTAATGTACTGACAAGGGCTCTGGGGAAGTGGGTTGAATGATGCTGGCCATCTTGTGGCAGAACAAAAGTACTGAGAGAGGGTTAAAAATCAATATTTTAGCAAAATCTGGTTTGTTGTGCTATCTTTTACTGGGCTAATTATTTTTATCTTGTTACTTGTGGTGTGAGTTCAGCCTAAATGGAATTGCCAAAATGTTTTCTCTCTTCTAACATACGTTTTACTGTTAATACATCCTCATAACTGATATTTGTAAGCAGTGGTATGTGATGACTAGAATACATTAAAATCACACAAATGCATCATCAAAAACAGCCTATTTACAGAATATTACTATCATCTAGGAATGTTTTCTTCATATATTAATTGCAATAATAAAAGAATACAATTAAAACACAAGTGATTATGCACCAAGTTATAGGTGTGAAAACCATTACTGATTTTAAATAACTGATAAAATGATTTCATATTTTTTAATCTTGAAAAGTATTCAAGCCTACAATAGTATGTTTTATGTTTGAATTTACCAGCATGTGAAATACAGTGGTGCACTGGACAGACCTATCAAGAAGGCAAATTTGAGAAGGTGAACTGTGTCAGTATCTGGATCTAAGGGTGTTTTTTACACTTGCTTCAAAATATGGCATTGGACATGTTGGTCCTGTTTACAAGTTGCATTTGGTTTGCTTTGCTTCAAAAATTATACCCAATGTCGCTTTCTTGGTGCTTCAAAGCATCTCCAAAGCTTCCATAAACGTCTATGACAAAGCTCACTAGCAGCAACTACACCTTTTGAGAGGCTTTTATTTAGCTTTAGCTTTTCTTTATTTTGGAGGTATTACAGGCATGAGATATCCCAGGATGCACTGAGCAACCAACAAGTGAACCAGAAAGAAGTCATCAGCAGTCACTTCTGGTTCTGGAGGTATGGTGCATATATCACATCTGGTGTGCAGCAAGGTGCAGCAGGAAGGTGAGCAGGATCTGGACATGATTGGAGCAATTAGCAGACTGCACACATGGTGTGTAACATGGGAACACTATAGCAGAAGGTGAACGGGGATTGGAGAGAGATGACTGAGCGGCAGAGGATCAGTATAGCTTGGGGACCGGAGCAGGAGAAACTAGCAATGCCACATGTGGTGCCCAGCATGGGAGCAATATAGCCAGAGGTGAGCAGGGACCAGAGAGAGAGGAGGATCAGCAAATCAGAAGATCAGCAGGTTACTACTGAGTGAGGGATCAGCAGAGCTGGAGATTACTACTAAGTGGGGGATCAGCAAAGCTGGGGGTTGCTACTGAGTGGGGGATCAGCAAATCTGGGGATACTACGGAGTGGGGCATCAGCAGAGCTGGGAGTATTACTGAGCAGGGGGACCTGCTGAATGAGGGTACTGATAAGCTGGGAATCTGCTGAACGTAGGTACCAATGAGTTGGGGATCTGCTCAACAGGGAGCTGAGGATCTGCCGAGTGGGGGTGATACTGAGCTGGGGTTCTATGCGGCCCTTTTAAAACAAATAGAAAATCAACACACACACAGGGCATTTGCCAAACTTCATTAAATTTTCACAAAAGCATCACCGAAGCATCAAAAACACATCACAAAAAGCATGTTGAATGGAGTAGACAATTTAATAAGTGTTGAAATTGACCCAAGTGTAAATGAGCCCTAAGAGGAAAGCCAGAGAGATGTAGAATCCTTCTTTACCCAGCTACTCATGTGTCATCATCATCAGGAATGAACGAATCTGTCCAGGTTCAACCCAACAAGGGTTTGGGGAACCCTGTTTGAATTTCAACAAATCCAAACTTAGTGGTAAAGCATATTGAGGTAAACAGGGAAAATTCATATATTGAATTCTGGCCATTTTAAGAGCTAATAGGCAAACTACTGACAAAAAAGATAAGGGAAGCTGGGCACTTCCATGAGGGTACCGCCAATGCAAAAACAAAATACCGTACAGCAAGGAGAGTCTTTTCATGTGGCTTTGGGGGCAACATTGAAAATACATACATTTTTTCTGTATTATAAGGTAGACTCAAAGGTCTAGTTGAGGTGGGGATTTTTTGCGGTGCTCACAAAACTTTTTGGACAAGAAAAGTACAATTAAATATTACTCATATGTACTGTACTGTACTCTAATAGTCCCCTGAAGAAGTCAGGATCGGCGAAACATGTCGGGACACAACTCATCAAGACTGTTGTAAACTTTTGCTATTGTTGTACAATGTCTGTGTTTCCATGTATCTCATACTATGGACCATTGCTTTTAACATTGCATGTTATATTTTAACTGGAAATTATTAAAATATTTAATTTTACTCTTCTTGTTCAAAAAGGTTTGTGAGCACCGCAAACATCCCCACCTCAACTAGACCTTTGGGTCTACCTTCCAATACAAACATTTTTTTTCATTGGGGATGAGGTGCATTTAATATACTTGGCTATCCAGTTGTAAATCTAAATTGTTGAATAGGACCCCCTCACTTGGGTTTGGGATTTTTATAGGCAAACTGAATGGTAAATCGTTTTGTATAAAAATTATAAAGGTTTAATGATATACATTAAAACTGCATAACAGTTTATGTACATGGGTATACAACAAAATTTACGATACATTATGTAAATAACATAACATATAAAATTACATATAGTAATTTGGAAATATTAAAAATATGTTTTGCTAAATGGTAAGTCAAACGGATATTTTTAGGGTTTGGGTTCACTCCCCCAGGATAAGTTGTTAAATCTAAATGTTGACCTATCGGTTCATATAATTTACGTGGAGTAGGGGTTACTTTTTTTTACAAACATAACCTTCCATCTGGGTTTCCAGATCAACTCCACCCCTACAAACGCCACGAGTGTTTGGAAAAACTTGTTCTT
>BLSH010130020.1:112784-129538 GCA_018402905.1 Glandirana rugosa | reverse complement strand
GTGATCACAGCCTTCCTGTACATGAAGGCTGTGACCACTTCCCTTCCCCTGTTAGGGCAGTCCCCATACAGTTAGAACACGCCCAGGGAACATAGTTAACCCTTAGAGCGCCCCCTGCAGGTTAACCCCTTCACTGCCAATGGCATTTACACAGTAATCAGTGCATTTTTATAGCACTGATCGCTGTATAAATGCCAATGGTCCCAAAAAAGTGTCAAAATGGTGCGACATGTCCGCTGAAATATCGCAGTACCGCTAAAAATCGCAGATCGCCGCCATTATTAGTAAAAAATAAAAAAAAAATAAAAACCCCAAAAATGAATTCTCATCATCCGTAAACGCGACCACTTTTGCGCAAACCAATCAATAAACGCCAATTGCGATTTTTTTTATCGCAAATATGAGGAAGAATATAAATCGGCCAAAAACGGTGAAAAAAAATGTTTTTTTATATTTTTTTTTTGGATTTGTATTTTAGCAAAAAGTAAGAAATTTGGGTTTTTTTGCAAAATTGTCGCTCTTCTTTTGTTTATAGCGGCGATCAGAAATGACGCAGAGGGGATCAAATACCACCAAAAGAAAGCTCTATTTGTGGGAAAAAAAGGACGCAAATTTTGTTTGGGTATAACGTCGCATGACCGCGCAATTGTCAGTTAAAGCGACGCAGCGCCGAATCGCAAAAAGGGCTCCGGTCCTAAAGCTGGAAATCCTTCCGGTCCTTAAGTGGCTAAGAGACCACAGATGACACAAAAGTCTAAAGTTGGCCAGCAGCAGGACAATGCTAGGCACAAATGCTTTAGAAACAATGAGTACAGGCTGGAGATGTACTACAAGAAAGAAGATACTGCAGATGATACAGTAGTGTGAAAATAATCAGCAGGAAGACAGTTGTAATCAGGGATAATGGGCCTAACCAGTGTATGCCTACATTTTATTTTGTCCATAGGGATTGGAGATGGGTTAGATGCAAACTGTTCTTGCACTTAGCTTTTTTTTCCCCCAATAATGCAGCTGTATGATATGAACAAAAGGCAGTTTTAAAAACAGATGGTCAGTAAAAAATGAAAACAAAAGGCCAAAAGAGTAAAATTTAAAAAAAAACAAAAAAACAACAACAATGCAGTTTAGCCTAACAAAGGCCCTATTAACACTATTAACATACAATATAAAAGCAATATACCATATAATAAATAAAACAAAAATCTACTTTTTTGTAAATAGGGGAAACCTTGTTGCAAAAAAACATATACAAAAAAGGACAAACAATCTAAACATAAACTGCTGTGGGACTGAAAAACATGCAGAAAAATACTGATTGGGAGGTGAATAATAGTCATAAAAAAATATTAATAGTTGGAGAGGTGGAAGAAAAAATTAATATATGTGTCTGAAAAAGTCCCAATTCAGAAACCTCAATCATGCCATGACTTCCAAAGTACTATGACATCTGTCAGGAGGATGTAACACCACTTGGGAGATCAATTTTCTTGTCTAGGAGTTTGCAGAACACTAGACATGTGTGGTCAGTTTTGTTCCGAATTAAAATTCAGATAAATTTTTTAGTTTTTCAGAAATTCAGATGTATCGAAAACGAAAAAGAAAATGTGGATGATATTCAAATTCAAATAATTTTTGAATCGTGTTCGAATACTTTTCGAATTCGAATAGTTTTCGAATTCAAAAAGTTTTCAAATTCCAATCGTTTTCAAATTTGAATTCAAAAAGTCCTCAAATTTGAATAGTTTTCCAATTTCCAAAGAGAACAAAATAGAATAGAAAACAAAGGAATAGAACAGAAAAAAACAATAGACTAGAAAAGAATATAACAGAAAACAAAAAAATAGAATACAACAGAGTAAAACAGCTCTGTTCCACTCCACCACATTATATTCTTTCATTTTCTGTTATATTCCCCTCTATTGTATTCTATCTTTTTCCATTTTATTTTTCCACTTTCCACTCCGCCCCATTCTCCTTGGAAATTGGTAAACGATTAGAAAACAATTCGAAAACTATTTGCATTCGAAAACTATTCGAAATAGATTCAAAAACT
Source organism: Glandirana rugosa (assembly GCA_018402905.1). Classification (NCBI taxonomy): domain Eukaryota; kingdom Metazoa; phylum Chordata; class Amphibia; order Anura; family Ranidae; genus Glandirana; species Glandirana rugosa. The sequence continues at coordinate 127,485 of BLSH010130020.1, read as the reverse complement.
TTGCTAATGGATTCAAAAACGAATAAACGAAACAAATTCCGAAGACAAATTCAACGAATGAAACAAATCTAAACGAACGTAAGTAAATAATGTTTCGAAACTAAACTAAACTGATTTTTTCACTCTACACATGTCTACAGAACACCAAATGCAGCTTTCACAGAATACATCTTGGGAAGGTCCGGCCTCATAATAGGAAACACACAGTGCAGAGTGCAGAGAGGTGTCAGCAATAAAACAAGGTTTATAAAAAAAAAAAAATCATCATCCACTTACATATAAAAAAGGAGTAGTCCATCCACAGCAGAAGCATGTGATCACTCTAAGGTCTCATGGTGACAGGTGGACGGGAAGAAGAAACAGGACCCACATTACAGCTATAGTAGTGCAGCCTCAGGCAGGAGCCGCTTATGCAAAGGCAGTCAGCAGTGACAGACAACCAGGGCTCAGAGCAGGGAAAGAAGAAGACAGAGATGTACCATTAACGGTGCCCTGCAAATATTGAGCTGTAAAAGGGAAAAAAAACATCTTTCTGGGCATCAAACCCCTTTGTCAAGTCTGATGGCCAGCAGTACAATGAAGAGAATATATAAACTAAATGACAGGAAAACCAGAAAAAATGGAGCCAATGTTCTGGTTTTCCTGCCATTGAGTTTATAATTTCTCTTCTTTGGACTTCTGGCCACCACGCTTGATAAAGGACCCTAATGCGCAGAAACATGTTGTCTATGTTTACAGACCCTTTTACAGCTGGGTGTCTGCAGTGCAAAAACGCAGTTTATCCTAAAATAAAGACCCAGTCAACATAAGGTAAAAACCAATATACCCCCAAAATTAGTAAAACCCCCTGAAACAAAAGCCCAGTTTGCTATGTATGAGACAGCAGTTAAAAGTGACAGCTGACCTCGTATTAAAGAAGTTGTAAAGTCTCAAAGTTTTTTTTTACCTTAATGCATGCTATGCATTAAGGTGAAAAACCTTCTGTGCTGCAGCAGCCCCCCAGAGGCCCCCTTTTCCTTACATGAGCCTGATCGTTCCAGTGTCATGGACGAGCGCAGCAGCTCCAGCCGCTGTCCCGGGTCCTGATTGGATAGATTGACGCAGCAGCAGGACTCGGGAGCGCGCCAGCACGGGTGCCCCCATTGAAAGAGCCTCTCTGAGGGGGCACCTGATGAAAAGGAGGAGCCAGGTGAGCTCCTGGGGGACCCCTAAAAAGGAGGATCAGAGCCACTCTGTGCAAAACGCACAGGGCAGGTAAGTATAGGCATGTTTGTTATTTAAAAAAAAAAAAATCTTTACAATCACTATTTAGCTTAAAAAAGTACCTTCTATTGCTCGCAGCATCCTCCACATCACGTTCCTTTTTTTGTGCTGCTGTGCTCAGACTTATTCTCCATGGTCCTACTGCATTCAGGAACATAGCCACCCTCTCTTGTCCACCCCTGAGATGGACTAGGAACTGTGAACTTTGGAGTGTGCATAGAGTAGTGCAGAATTCAGCTAAAATGCACTGCTCGTTCCGGACAAATGGAAGTGAGGGGGAAAAAGGAGAGGTTCAGGAGCTCCCAGAGGATCTTACAAGGAGGCAGGGAAACACAGAAGCCATTTTGAGATAAATAGCTTACAGGGCCATTAAAGCGGAAGGTCAGTCAAAATCTAACTAAGGCTAAACCTACTCCCACTCCCATTCTAAGCCTACTCAATCTAACCCTGTAAAGAAAAGATCTGTATATTACCTATTCTGAAGCCACTCCGGTCCAGTCCCATGATCTCTCCAGCAGCAGCTTCTGTATAGAGGGAAGATCGCTGGTGACGGCTGCAAATGCCTGTGCGCTGGTGTCATCCATAGGCTTACTATGGGGCATAGAATGCCTGAGTGTAAATAAAGCTGCCTGAACATCAGTCTCAACTCTTAGCAGGAGCTGGGATGGGACCATGGGAATCAGAGTCCAACTATCCCTCCTCTACATTAATGTCGCGGCTGACAGCGGATAATGGGACTGGACCGGCTTCAGAACAGGTAAGTATACACATATTTTCTTTACAGGGTAGATAGAATAGGCTTAGAATGAAGGTGGGAGTAGGTTTAACCTCAGTTAGATTTTGACTGGACTTTCATGTTAACGCCAAAATGGAGTAATGGACTTGTTAGGAGTTTGCAAGGACATTTAGAAGAATGCTGGAGTTCTGCAGTAAACAATCTGAGACTATATCTGTGAAAAATGGCCTTCCTTTTTTCTACAATATGTCTGCACAAATTTGTGCAAAACATATGTTTATTGAAAAGGAAAATTGCTGTAGGGTGGTGTAGATTTTGTATAAGCAATGAAGAATGTTCAGATGAATCTTGGAAAAATGGACCGCTCCAAATAACCTAGCCCCAAAAGAAAACCTTGGACTGTCTCAGAGGGTGCTTGTCCAGTATGCACCTTGCATGTAAAGAGAAAAGGAAACTCCGGATGGCCACACTCCTTTCAATGCTTTTATTGCAAAAATAGGTCCATACGGTACAAAAATAGGGGAGAAAATCTGGCGCGTTTCGCACCCCCCTAAGGGTGCTTACTCATAGTTATTCAGATGAATCTTGTTTATCCCAGTCAGCAGAGAGCCACATGTATAAACTATTTCCTCTAGTTTCACTTCATAACCTCCTATTTCCTGTTCCCACCCCCAGGTCCTCACACAGCTATGTTAATACAACTTACCCCTTTTAAAGAAAGGATATGCATATATAAATGAAGGGTAATATAGAACCAACAGGGAGTGCAGCATAGCAAGGAACAATAACAAATTACAATATAAAACGAAAGATGCTGATTAAAAGTCAGTGTGTGATAAAATCTTTGAACTTTGGATTGGGTTTACACACTCTTCCAGAGTGAGTAACAACTTGTGGGGCTTGCAAGTCTGAAACCTCTTGCCTGTTGCCATCATCTTTTTTTTTGTGGTTGTGTGTTTATCCGTTAGTGGAAGTGTCAATTGTCGCAGCAGCAGACTGTGCTTGAGGTTCTGAAGTAATCATAGGCATGTGGGCAGCGGACGCACAGTGTGATTCAGGTACCTGTAGGAGGTGACGGTGGTTTCTTACATAGGTCCTACCATCAGGACAACATAGCTGTTTGGTTGGCAGGCATTTCCATCAACAGTAGCCAGTTTGTCAAACCCACGGGTTATCTACATCCTTTCCACCTGCCCAGGCTCCAGAGGGGAAAGCTGTCTGGCTTAATTTTCCTGGCTTATCTTTCCTTTTTGCCTGAGTGTAAATAAAGCAGCCTGAACATCAGTCTCAACTCTTAGCAGGAGCTGGGATGGGACCATGGGAATCAGAGTCCTGGTCCGTCGTGATAGTAAACATTGTGCCGGAGAAGGCATGGCATCCCTAGGTGTGTTGCAGAGGTTGAGTAGGGCTACATAAACGTCAGAACCATCACGTGCATATTTCTCTAGGAGATGCTTGGCCTATCTTACACTACGCTCTGCAAGACCACTGGATCTAAGGTAATTGGGACTGCTAGTGAAGTGCTGAAAATCCCATTGGTGAGCAAAGTTCTTGAATTCTCTGCTTGAAAATGATGTTGCATTGTCAGTCATCAATTGATAGGGAATTCCATGTGTGGAGAATATCCGCTTTAATGTCCTGATCACTGTGTAACTGGAAGTGTTTGGGAGGGCATAAAATTTCCACCAGCCAGAGTCTACCAAGTTCAGGTAATCCTTGTTTGACCACTCAAATATGTCAGCTGCTGTGATAGACCATGGTCTGTCAGGTATTTGGTGAAGAGTTAAAGGTTCTCTCATCTGGTGCTGTTGTAGAGCATTGCATGGGGAACATCTGGAAACTTCTCTTTCAATGTTAGTGTATATTGTGAACCAAAACATGATTTCATGTGCCCTTCGCTTAGTGCAGTGGTTCTCAACTCCGGTCCTCGGGACCCACCAACAGGCCAGATTTTAAGTATTACCTTGGGGAGATGCAGACTAGAACACTGCAATCACTAAGCAGCAAATTATATCACCTGTGATGTCTTTCAGTTATCCTGCAAACCTGGCCCGTTGGGGGGTCCCGAGGACCGGAGTTGAGAACCACTGGCTTAGTGGAATGAATGCCAGGATGACCTTGATGGAGCTATGTCAAGTAGTATTTTTGAAGAGAGTGAGGGATTACATATCTCTGACCACGCAGGATTGTCTACTGTCAATTCATCCCTCATAGAGTAGAATGGTCGTATATCATGTGGGATTTCCTTAAAGGAGCCAGGTCACCCATTGAGAATGATGTCCATGAGGCGCTGACAGGTGGCATCTGCCTGTGTTCTTTGCTTTAGTTTCTAAATCTTCCTGGACACCCCATTCAGAACCAACACATCATAATCCTCAATAGCTCCAAAGTTATCAGAAGTGGGGAGGTGTGCACCTGAAAGACAGTGGCGGTTGGTGCTCAAAAAGTTTTTTTTTGGGGGGGGGGCGCACACAAACTTCAACAAAGTTGAAAAATGTAACTGTTAGTAATGCAGGGCTGTAAATAGCCATTTATCAGGTGATTAGGTATCATGCTGCTGCTTAAAAATAAACTATAAATACACATTAATCCTGGGTTCACACTGACGCAATGACAGACATTGCATGTAATTCACACCCGCATGCCGATCACATGCGATGTCTGTGCAATGCAAGTTCAGCCATACAGTTGTATAGCTGAACTTGCATTGGATTCGCACAGACAAAGGTGCAAGGACTTTTTCTCCCCCGCACTGGAATCGGATCGCATGGGTGTTCTCACCCATGTGATCCAATTGCTGTCCGAATCCACAGTTCGCACTGCGAATTGTGAATCGATCTGGGGGTGTCATTAAAGTGGTTGTAAACCCTTTACAACCACTTTAACCTACAGCTAAGCCTATAATAAGGCTTATCTGTAGATACCGTGAATATCTCCTAAACCTGTACGGTTTAGGAGATATGCACTGTATCAGCATGTGCCGTCGTCATCGGCACATACGCACTGAAGAAATGGCCACAGGGTGCCGTTTGTTCAGTGAGTGTGCCGTAACTGGCGGCTCCCGCACTGTGATTGGCCAGAGCCCACGATCCCAGAACAAGGTACAGAAGACATGACGCCTTTTACAGCGGTGCTTGGTGACTGCCGAAACAGCGTTGATCTAAGCTACTTCTACTACTAGCCCATTATGTCTTTGTCTTGCGGGTGTTTTTGTTGTTTTTTTGTTTTTTTTTCCCATGGTTTACAACAACTTTAACATTGTACTGACACCCACAGCGGTTCTTCACAGAAGGCAGTGTGAACTGCCTGTGGGAAGGATGCGATGCGGGAACCGGCGCTGGAATCGCACTGGTTCCCGCATCGCTACAGTGTGAACCCAGGCTTAAGGATACCAGTCACAAGAGAAATAAGGAATGCTCCCATCACTGATTTTCCTCCTGAAAATTACAGTTCCGTGACAGTGATGCTGACAATTTTGCTTCAGTACCATCAATCACTGACCGTAAATACCTACTTCTGCATTCTTCTTAGACTTTCTGAACTGTATACTTGTCCATGCTCAGTGATCCACGGTACTGAATATAGGAGGATCAACATAACAGCCAGTCAGCAAACATTTTAAGAAAAAAGATCAGCAATCACAGCCCCCATGGAGCTTTAATTACTAGAAACAGTGTTTTGGTTCCTCAGCTCTGGTTCACACATGTGAAGTCTCTGACAAGCTGTAGAAGCAGGTCTGTCCTATCTCTGGTGCAAGCAGACAGGCTCAGACTCAGGCTCGATTCACATCAATGCATTTTGCTTTTCAGCGTTTTTTCAATACTTTTTGCTGTGCTTTCCGCTTTTTTACCACGATTTGCGTTTTGCTCTTTTTTATATTTAATTTTTTTTTCTAAAATTTTTTTTTGGGGGGGGGGAAATTTTGTTACTAGGCAGATTTGAAACGCAAATCGCCGCAAAATTGCTTTAAAAACGCAGCACTTGCGTTTTTCTTGCATGCCCATTGAAGTCTATTACATGCAAAACGCTTCTTTTTGCATGAAAAAAAGTCTCCGACCCTTTCCAAAAACGCAGAGGCACAAAAAAGCATTGATGTGAACATGTTCCATAGCAACCCATGTTAACAAAAATCCCTGCATTTCTGCAAACTGAAAAATGCATAAAAAAACGCACTAGCGTGAATCGAGCCTCAGTCCAGCAGACATTAACCTTAGACATACATGTTGCATTGCTCCTGTAAGAACTACCACTCTCATAATCCTTGTCTGCATGCAAGTCCTCTCTGCCACCCCTATTGTCTCTTGATCTTCCGCCCTCTGATTTGATCTGATTCTGAACTGCCAGGACTCGGAGGGTGGGGGAGAGCAGAGAGTGAGCGGAGTTCCCTGGTTGTGTGCATTTCCTAGCAGCAGAGGCAGCTAGGGAACAGAGGATTACAGCCGGTCCGCAGTTACCCTATCCATGATCGCATCCCCTCCTTCTCAGAAGACTCTATACACAGAAAGGAAGATGGATGGTGTATATAGCTGTATACATTACAGTCAGGAAAGATGATGTAGTAAGGTCTCTCTGCTCTCTCTCCTCCGCGCTGGCCAATCTCCGTGTACACAACTACACTCTACGCATACCCCGCTCCTCCAGCCGCGTGATCACGCCTGGGCCCAGTCTGCACTCTGCCACAGAGACTCATGTGCTGGAGAGAAACGGGGAAGAGTGTGCCTGTATGGAGCGGCGGCTGTCAGTGGGAAATTGATCATGGCAGGCGCGGCATTGGTGACCAGCTGAGGCCTGTGGGTGGCACTGAGACGAGTGCTGCTTAGCTTACCATTCCATCCGAGTGAGTGGTGGGAAACTGGAAGTGACGCTTCCACGAAAAGCACTGACTACTTTCCTCAGGACCCGCCAATCACAAATAAGCAACAGGAGGAATTAATGTACAGTGGGAGTGTCGGGGTGCATCCCTTTCGCCCCGAGGACACTCCAAAGACTGCCCAATGAAGCTTCTCAGCTGCAATCACCTGATTGCAACAGTCAAACTTCCCATAGAGAGCTCAGTGTCGGTGTCCGGACACACTTAAAGGACCACTTTTTTTCCATGTCTAGCTCTGGGGGGGCGGCGCCCGTGTTACCCCTATTGACGGGCTGCCACTGGTGAAAGAGCATCCGCAACAAACAGTTCACGGCCTTGTTTATAGATTACATTCAGGTGGTAGCGTTGAAGCTTTAGCATCATTCGCTGGATGCTGCAGGTGCTGTGTGCAGGGTTTTTCTCAGTATGGTTATGAGTGGCCGATGATCCGTCTCCACAGTCACAGGGCGGCCATAGATATAATCATGGAATTTTACACTGGCAAATACTAGTTCCAATAATTCCTTCTCAATTTGTGCATAGCATGCTTCAGTCTCAGTGAGGGCTCTTGATGCAAAGGCCACAGGGCTCCCCTCATGAAGACAGACTGCGCTAAGACCATGCTGGGAAGCATCAGCAGACAATACCACTGGCCTATGCACATCAAAATACTGTAGGACAGGTGGTCTAGTTAATTGTGCTTTCAATGTACCCTCAGCAACAGCATGTTGTTCAGTCCAGAACCAGTCAGCATCTTGGTGCAGAAACTGACGGAGTAAAGATGTTGTCTCACTGTAGTGATAAATGAACTTCAAGAGATAAATGGTCATGCCAAGAAACCTTTGCAATCCATGTTTGCCCTCTGGAGCAGGCATGGATGGCTTTGGTTTATTCTGGGTCAGGCTTGATACCTTTAACTGTGAGAAGGTGTCCAACATATGGCACCTCTGAAACCCTGAAGCGACATTTGGTAGGGTTGAGCTACAATTGATGGCTCTGACACGGTCTAGTACACATTTAAGTTGTTTGTCATGTTCTTCAATGGACGATCCCCAAATTAAGATATCATCCACGACTATTTCACATGGCTGTTCCATACATCTCTGAAATATTTGCTTCCAGTTGAAATTCCATATGGCAACCATAAACATTTGTATCTCAGATATGGGGTCATAAATGTTGCGAGTAATGATGATTCCTCATCCAAAGGGGTTTGCCAGAAGCCACCTTTTTCATCTAGAATGCTGAAGACTTTTACCTGTGGCATGTCAGCGATCACTTGCTCTACAGTTTTCAATGAGTGATAAGGCCTCAGGAGAGCGTTATTGAGGTGCACAATGCATATGCGGACAGTACCATCTTTCTTGACTACTGCTGACATGGCAGACACCCAGGGGGTGGTCTCCTGCACTGGTGCAATGATGCCCAGTCTAGTCATCCTTTCCAACTCTTGCAAGACTTTGTCTTTTATAGCCAGTGGGATCCTTCAAGGGGCACACACGTTAGGCTGTACCGTTTCATCTGAGCACGTGATACATGACTGGAAGCTTACCAACAGTGTCAGTTCATAGTGCTCATAAGCGGTCATCTCAGGAGCCTGTTGTTGTACTGCATGTACTTCTGTACTAAGTTGGATTAGATTTAAGTGCATGCTGTCGGGTAAGCCTAGCAGGCGCTTAACATTTCTATACACAATGTGGAATAGCAGTTTGTCCCCTGATAGATCCAAGGTAGAAGTGCCCAGTGTCTGAACTGTTTGACAAGGTTTTCTTTATTTGACTGATCAATTTTAGCTTTAGAGTCAAAGGTCAATGTTGTGGAATGTGGATAAGGACATGACATTGCATTTGGCACCAGTGTCAATTTTCAACTTGACATGTTTGTTGCATGTTGTTGAGAGGGTGGTGAATATTTCTCCCTTATTCCCCATTTTCTCCCCATTTTGTTGTTTAGCATGACTAGATGGTGTCATTCATGCACCTCTATTTTGAGGCTTGGACCTACAACATTTTGCAAAATGATTCCATTTGTTGCATGAGTTACACCTTTTGTTAAAAGCCGGACACTTGTTGCACTCAGTAGCGCGTTCACTACCACAGTTGCTGCATTGCCTTTTGTTCTGTTGCACCACAACACCTCTGCCTCCCTTTTTAGTTCCTTAGTGGCCCTTTCAGAATGTTCAAGCAACATACAGTATCTCACAAAAGTGAGTACACCTCTCACATTTTTGTAAATATTTTATTATATCTTTTCATGTTACAATGTAAAGTAGTGAGTGTACAGCTTGTATAACAGTGTAAATTTGCTGTCCCCTCAAAATAACTCAACACACAGCCATTAATGTCTGGCAATAACTCCTAAGTGAAAATGTCCAAATTGGGCCCAAAGTGTCAATATTTTGTGTGGTCTCCATTATTTTCCAGCACTGCCTTCACCCTCTTAGGCATGGAGTTCACCAGAGCTTCACAGATTGCCACTGGAGTCCTCTTCCACTCCTCCATGACGACATCACGGAGCTGGTGGATGTTAGAGACCTTGTGCTCCTCCACCATTTGAGGATGCCCCACAGATGCTCAATAGGGTTTGGGTCTGGAGACATGCTTGGCCAGTCCATCACCGTTACCCTCAGCTTCTTTAGCAAGTCAGTGGCTGTCTTGAAGATGTGTTTGGGGCTTTATCATGGAATACTGCCCTGTGGCCCAGTCCCTGAAGAAAGGGGATCATGCTCTGCTTCAGTATGTCACAGTTGGCATTCACGGTTTCCTCTGAACTGTAGCTCCCCAGTGCTGGAAGCACTCATGCAGCCCCAGACCATGACACTCCCACCCCCATGCTTGACTGTAAGCAAGACACACTTGTCTTTGTACTCCTCACCTGGTTGCCAACAAACACGCTTGACACCATCTGAACCAAATACATTTTTTTTGTCTCATTAGACCACAGGGCATGGTTCCAGTAATCCGTGTCCTTAGTCTGCTTGTCTTCAGTAAACTGTTTGCAGGCTTTCTTGTGCATAATCTTTGGAAGAGGGTTCCTTCTGGGATGACAGCCATGCAGACCAATTTGATGCAGTGTGTGGAGTATGGTCTGAGCACTGACAGGCTGACCCCCCACCCCTTCATCCTCTGCAGCAATGCTGGCAGCACTCATACGTCTACTTCCCAAAGACAACCTCTGGATATGATGAGGAGTATGTGCACTTAACTTCTTTGGTTAACCATGGCAAGGCCTGTTGTGAGTGGAACCTGTCCTGTTAAACCCCTGTATGGTCTTGGTCACCATGCTGCAGCTCAGTTTCAGGGTCTTGGCAATCTTCTTATAGCCTAGGCCATCTTTATGTAGAGCAACAATTCTTTTTTTCAGATCCTCAGAGAGTTCTTTGCCATGAGGTGCCATGTTGCACTTCCAGTGATCAGTATGAGAGAGTGAAAATGATAACACCAAATTTAACACACCTGCTCCCCATTCACACCTGAGACCTTGCAACACTAAGGAGTCACATGACACCAGGGAGGGAATGTGGCTAATAGGGCCCAGTTTGGACATTTTCAGTTAGGGGTGTACTCACTTTTGTTGCCAGCGGTTTAGACATTAATGGCTGTGTGTTGAGTTATTTTGAGGGGACAGCAAATTTACACCGTTAAACAAGCTGTACACTCACTACTTTACATTGTAGCAAAGTGTCATTTCTTCAGTGTTGCCACATGAAAAGATATAATAAAAAATTTACAAAAATGTGAGGGGTGTACTCACTTTTGTGAGATACTGTACATATTCTGATGGCTGTTTCCAGTGTTAAATCTTTCTCCCTGAACAACTGAACACAAACTGCATCATTGTAGATCCCACATACAATCCTGTCACATATCAGTTCATCTGTCACACTTTTTAGCCAGCAGTCTCAGTGTGGTTGCATAGGATTGTATTCCTTAATCAGGTTTCTGAGCCATCGTGTTAAATACATGTCTGTCTATTATCACATTACCTTGTGGTAAGCATATCTCGTCAAATTTCTTGATTAAGACATCAGGATCCTCTCTCTCCTCATTATCGTGAAAATTAACCACTTCACCCCTGGAAAGATTTCCCATTGTAGGACCAGAGTACTTTTTGCGATTCGGCAATGCACCATTTTAACTGACAATTGCGCGGTCGTGCGACGTTGTACCCAAACGAAATTTGAGTCCTTTTTTTCCCACAAATAGAGCTTTCTTCTGGTGGTATTAGATCACCTCTGTGTCATTTCTGATCACCGCTATAAACAAAAAAAGAGCCACAATTTTGCAAAAAAAAACAATATTTATTACTTTTTGCTAAATACAAATCCAAAAAAAAAATATAAAGAAAAACGTATTTATCCATCGCTTTTGGCCGATTTATATTCTTCCTCATAATTGCCGTTTATTGATTGGTTTGCTCAAAAGTTGCCGTGTTTACAAACCATTAGAATTAATTTCTGGCGTTTTTACTATTTTTTTGTTTTACTGGTAATGGCGGTGATCTGCGATTTTTATCGGGACTTTGATATTGGGGTGGACATGTCAGACATTTTTGACACTTTTTTGGGACCAATGACATTTATACAGCGATCAGAAATTTAAATATCCACTGATTACTGTATAAATGCCATTGCCAGTGAAGGGGTTAACCTGCAAGAGGAGATCTAGGGTTTAACTGTGTTCGCTGGGCGGGTTCTAACTGTGAGGGGGCTGTGCTACCATGGGCATAAGAGATCTAAATGATCCCAGTGACAGGGATCAGTAGATCTCTTACATGCCCACTGACAGAGTGGGGAACCGCCGTGTTTACATCGGCGGTTCTCCGTTCTTTCTCTCTGGCAGGTCATCACGGCTCGCCGGCGGACATTGGGTCCGCCCGAGCCGCGGGCACACTGCTGCAGACTCCTGCTAACTGCGCACGCGCGGATCGATTTATACGGTTACACATTACAGCAGCAAATATACTGTGCGCGGTCGGGAACCAGTTAAATGACTCACATTTATTTAGTGCATCTGAACCAGCAAAATTGAGAAGAGTGTAAGCTTGTACCTCTTTTGACTTTTCTGAGAGTTCTGTTTTGCTGTACAATTCTCTTTTGAATTTCAGCCAGTTGTTAGCAATGTAATTATCAAAGATTAGGGGTTGTATAACACATAGATTCTGAGCCATGATGTTTCAGAGATTCCACTTCTGTCACCATGTAGATTTTGTATAAGCAATGATGAATATTTAGATGAATCTTGTGAAGAGATTGTTTATTCCAGTCAGCAGAGAGTCACATATAAAAACTATTTCCTCTAGTTTCACTTCATAACTTCCCATTCCCACCCCCAGGTCCTCACACAGCTAAATAAGCTATGTCAATACAACAAATACATATTCTAAAGGTGGTAAGCTGCAAGGGTTGCAAACACATTATTACAAGCCTCCTTAACAACCAAGTAAAACCTACAATCCTTTTTTTGTTTGATGATTTTATTTATTTTTTACATGTTTTAATACAGTCTAATATCTAAAAATGTGTTTTACTGCTCCTTTGAGGGCACAACAAGCTATGAGCCAACTCTCACAAGGAATAAGCAGTGTTTAAACAAACACAATTGTAAGAATTCTATCTCCAAAATGCACTACTTTGGAACACACGCAATGCCCCTGATAATATGTGACTAAATCCTCCCAAAGGCCAGAAAAAAACACAATTGTTTCTTTGTTTCAAGCCTTCAAATTTAATGTGCTTGAAAACAGTTTAATTTATAAAATATGCAGTGTCTTTTACACTGTCAATGGAGCGGCCTGCTGTGCCCCAGCTGGCGCTGTTTAACCCTTTAGATGCCTCCCATTTATCCCATTTTACGATTATTCACATACACATTACAGCCTTGATACTCTGCAAGAGATCCCTCCTAAACTAAAGATTCTATGAAAGAAAATTAGAAAATGTGGACTGTGTACATGATGTGATATTTGTGCATATTTTTATCAGTGACCATTTTAATAAAAATCCACTAAAATGGTTAACACTTCAAAATATATATCCTCTACAGTATTCCTACTAAATCTAAGGCTACATTCACACCTGGGCCTTGTGGAATCGCAGGCAGAATCGGCGATTCTGCCCACGATTGCAGAATCGCGACAAAACACGGTATGCGTGGCCATTACTTCTTAATGGCACCCCAATCGCGGTGCAATTTTGTCACGGTTGTCGCACGATAAATTGCGTTGCAATCGCGACAAAACTGCAACGTGCAACACTGTTGCCTAAAAGAAGCTCCTCCTCCCTTATGAGCAACAAGCTTCGCATGTTGCGAGTTTGCCGCAATTACAGCATTGTTTAACGTGCAACAACCACAGCAAAATTGGACCGCGTTTGAGATGCCATAAAGAGTTAATGGCTTTGAAAATGCGCCCCGCATTTTTCTGCGATTCTGGAATCGGGGGCAGAATCGCCCTATTCTACCCAAGATTCCAGAATGCCTTGGTGTGAATTGAGCCTAAATGGCACCCCACTCATGGTGCGATTTTGCCTCGGTTGTCACAAGATAAATCACGCTACAATCACAGCAAACTACAATGCACAACGCACAAAAGAAGCTCCTTCTCCTTTTTGAGCGACACGCTTCGCACATTTTGCCATTGTTGCAACGCAATTTATTGTGTGATAACTGCAATCACACTGCATTTGAGGTGCCATTAAGAAATAATGGCATTGCAAACACGTCCCACATTTTGCCACAATTTTGGAATTGTGGGCAGAATCGCCCAATTCTGTCCGTGATTCCGGAAACGCCCAGGTGTGAATGGAGCCTAAAGGAAAGGACTGTATTGATATCAATCAATAACAAATATTTTCAAACTTAAATTTGTGTGTTTTTGCTAATAGTGAGAATTAAAGGTACGCAAAAATGTAAATAAACAATATACATGAAAAACGTTTTTTGCTTCTACTACTTAGTGTTATACTAAAAAGTTACAAAAATTATTCCTGTACCTAATGTGTGCAGGGATACATAATATCTATAATGCAAAATGGGTTTGATGTATGCTTTTGTATAATCCTAAGGTCTCATTCACATGGGTGCTGCCATCCGTCCAGCATGCTGAGCCACCAGAGGCCACACTTTCAAGGTGGTGGAAAACCATGTTAACGCACCACACAAGTGTGAATAGTGCCTAAAGCAGAACTCCATCCATTTGCATGTTGCAGCACAGCTAAAGGACCTTTAAAGCGGAGTTCCACCCAAAAGTGGAACTTCCGCTGATTGGATTCCTAACCCCCCTCAGGTGTCACATTTGGCACCTTTCAGGGGGGAGGGGGAAGAGGATACCTGTCTTTAGACAGGTATCCTTTTCCACACATCCGGGAGCTCAGGCCGTGGCCGCAGCGGCTGACGTCAGCAGCCCGGCTCCCTCTTCCCTCCTCACTCTGCTACTGGCCGCCTGGCCAATAGCAGAGTGCAGCGGAGCCTTGCACATGCGCAGTAAGGTGTCCGGCGAGAAGCTGTAATGCTACATGTCCGGGTTCCCTTACCTGCAATGGATGCGGCTGCACTTGACCCCCGATCCGAACATAGACGGCGGGTGCCAACATCGCTGGACTCCAGGACAGGTAAGTGTCCTATTATTTTTTTTTGTTTCAATATGCTTTATTAAATTCACAAATAAATACAAGTGAAATAAGCAAAATATAGAAGTAAAAGAAATAGAAAAAAGACGTCTTATCTTCAATACATCACCATTCCCTTGGGCCTGTACATCGTAATGTCGAAGAGCGGCCTGTGGAATGACGCGTACACGTTCCGAGGCGACGTGAGACGATAACCGGTCCGCCGGTCATCGTCTCACTCCTCCCT
>BLSH010130020.1:52589-78036 GCA_018402905.1 Glandirana rugosa | reverse complement strand
GTATACTCCTATCTGGGGCTCTGTATACTGCTATCTGGTAACTGTATACTGCTATCCGGGGCTCTGTATACCCCTATCTGGAGCTCTGTATACTGCTATCTGGTGGCTCTGTATACTCCTATCTGGAGCTCTGTGTACTGCTATCTGGGGCTCTATATACTCCTATCGGGTGCTCTGTATACCCCTATCTGGTGACTATATACCCTATCTGGTGGCTCTGTATACTGCTATCTGGTGCTCGGTATACCCTTATCTGGTGGCTCTGTAAACTGCTATCTGGGGCTCTGTATACTCCTATCTGGGGCTCTGTATACTGCTATCTGGTGCTCTGTATACTCCTATCTGGGGCTCTGTATACCCCTATCTGGGGCTCTGTATACTCCTATCTGGTGGCTCTGTATACCCCTATCTGGTGACTGTATACCCTATTTGGTGACTCTGTATACCCTTATATGGTGATGTGTATACCATATCTGGTGGCTCTGTATATCCCTATCTAGTGACTCTGTATACTCCTATCTGGTGGCTCTGTATACCCTATCTAGGGCTCTGTATACCCCTATCTGGGGCTCTATACTCCTATTGGGTGGCTCTATATACCCCTATCTAGTGACTGTATACCCTATCTGGTGATGTATATACCCTATCTGGTGACTCTGTATACCCCTATCTGGTGATGCTGTATACCCTATCTGTGATGCTGTATACCCTATCTGGTGATGCTGGGCTGTATACTCCTGCCACAATGGGTTGAAACTATAAGGGGTGTGGCTTATGAGACGTGGGAGGGGTTAAAAAGGAAGGGCGGGGTCTGGCACCCCCCATCCTAAAATTTCACCAGCCGCCACTGGCAACCACCAACCATATAAGTGGAAATGTTTTTTTTGCAGTGTTAAAATAAACAGTCTCCCCATAGTTGAATTCAAAGGAGATAGGTTGCACACCTATGACTTGTTAAAAATCCTGTTAGCTTTATTAAATAGGAGGTGGCCTCAGGTGGAAGGTTTGTAGTGTGTGCTGTATATAGATTACTTCATGAATAAAGCTATCTGGATTTTTAGGATGTCATCAATGTGTAGCCCGAGTCCTTGGAATTCAAGTGCGGTTTGGAGCATGAGTGGGCTCCTGAGATTCGACATCCAGCTAGTTCGCATTACCAAGGAGAACACGGGTACCTTCTGAGCAGTGGGACATACAGTGGTCAGTCTCCCTCTAATGTCTGACATCTAATATTGTATTGTATTTTTTAAAACCTTTTAAACACTCATTTTATCATGTTGATTTAAATAGAACACTAGAGGTGTCCACTGTCATGCAGTCCATTTGGTCATTTATTTAGAGAGAGTCTTGTAGTAATCCTCCTGAAGTGAGAATATACAGAGAGATGATCGTACTGATTGGCTGACAGGTCAGTTCTACAAGCTGTTAGTGACGGGGCAAAACCAGAAAGCCAGGGAACAAAACTAGCAGTTAAATTGGCAGAGGTAGAAAATTCAGAGCTGGTTTCCTGCTTGTCTGACCTGTAATACAACAACCTGAGCACAGAGGAAATCATCATCAAGGTTTACTGTGAAGTAATTTGCCTTAATGCACATATTTTTTTATCTATTATCTGGTGATATACAGTGCACTTTAGTGTTTTTTTTCATAGAGTCACTCATGCTCATCTATGTATAAATGTCATACACTTTACAGGTAAAGTGGACTTGAAATCAAAAAGCAAAGATTTGCTATTTTATAGAGAATCTCTAGAAAAGTTACTGGGCCTAAACAATATCCTGTGGCTTTTGTCTTGAAATTCTCCTGAAAAAATACAGTGTATAACCTATGCCTGTAGCCTCATATCTGTATATCTGTATTGTGAGATCATCCAAGGCACCGCTGTCTCTGACTGCTAGTCCTAAAAAAATTGGTGATGTCTGTACTGTGCTGCTCAATGTGCTCCATGCTGGAGAGGAAACAGTACCTGAGCATCTGCAGTGCGACATTCTCCCTATTTTTCCTTCATTTGTTCTGTGAATGTCGGTTTTCTGTACCTCAAGCGCTACTTTTTGAATATTCCCTCACCAACCTTCAGATCACTTGTTATTGGGGGGCAGCTCTGATATGAGAAATTTAAGTCCCATCTACCAAGATGGCACTTCTCCTTAGAGCAGGGCTAGGCAACCTTAGAGGGATGCAGATCTACTTGAACAACACTGATGAAGTCAAAGATCACCGAGTATAGTGTCCCCGCCCCCCCCCCCAAAAAAGACAGCAATGCAGGGTCCAGGAGTGTGTTGCTCTCAAAATGCAGGGTTCAGGAGTGCATTGCACTCAGAATGCAAGGTTCAGGTGTGCATTGCGCTCAGAATGCAGGGATCAGGAGAGCATTGTGCTCAGAATGCAGGGATCAGGAGTGCATTACGCTCAGAATGCAGGGACCAGGAGTGTGTTCAGAATGCAGGGATCAGAAGTGTGTTATGCTCAGAATGCAGGGACCAGGAATGCATTGCGCTCAGAATGCTGGGTTCAACAGTGCATTGCTCTCAGACTGCAGGGTTCAGGTGTGTGTTGCGCTCAGAATGCAGGGATCAGGAGTGCGTTGCACTCAGAATGCAGGGATCAGGAGTGTGTTGCACTCAGAATGCAGGGATCAGGAGTGCGTTGCGCTCAAAATGCAGGGTTCAGGTATGCGTTGCGCTCAAAATGCAAGGATCAGGTGTGCGTTGCGCTCAGAATGCCGGGATCAGGAGTGCGTTGTGTTTAGAATGCAGGAATCAGGAGTGCATTGTGCTCAGAATGCAGGGTTCAGGTGTACATTGCGCTCAGAATGCAGGGATCAGGAGAGAGTTGTGCTCAGAATGCAGGAATCAGGAGTGCATTACACTCAGAATGCAGGCACCAGGAGTGTGCTCAGAATGCAGGGATCAGGAGTGTGTTATGCTCAGAATGCAGAGAAAAT
Source organism: Glandirana rugosa (assembly GCA_018402905.1). NCBI lineage: Eukaryota > Metazoa > Chordata > Amphibia > Anura > Ranidae > Glandirana > Glandirana rugosa. Next base: position 75,092 of record BLSH010130020.1, on the reverse strand, counting down.
GCAAGGATCAGGTGTGCATTGTGCTCAGAATGCAGGGTACAGGAGTGCGTTGTGCTCAGAATGCAGGGTTCAGATGTGCATTGCTCTCAAAATGCAGGGTTCGGGTGTGCATTGCGCTCAGATTGCAGGGATCAGGAGAGCATTGTGCTCAGAATGCAGGGTTCAGGTGTGCGTTGCGCTCAAAATGCAGGGATCAGCGATGCGCTCAGAATGCAGGGTTCAGGTGCGCGTTGCGCTCAAAATGCAGGGATCAGGTGTGCGTTGTGCTCAGAATGCAGGGATCAGGAGTGCGTTGCACTCAGAATGCTCTGTTGGATGAATGAACACAAGTTCCCACAGAAACTCTCCAAAATCTTGTGGAAAACCTTCTCAGATAAGTGGAAGCTGCTATACCCACATGGGGGGTAACTCCATATTAATGGTGAAAATTTTGGAATGGGATGTTTAACAAGCTCATATAGGCATGATGGTTCAGTTTCAACAACCCATTGGCTGTATAGTATATCTATCAATCTATTTATCTAATTTAGCCTTCATGCACACTTAACGTGGTCTATCCAGACGATTTGGAGCAGGGGTGTCCAATCTTTTGGCCTTCATGGAACATTGGAAGAAGACATATAGGGGTTGATTTACTAAAGCTGGAGAGTGCAAAAACTGGTGCAGCTTTGCATGCTAGCCAATCAGCTTCTAACCTCAGCTTGTTCAATCAAGCTTTGGCAATAAAACCTTGAAGCTGATTGGTTTCTGTATGGAGCTACACCAAATTTTGCACTTTCAAGCTTTAGTAAATCAACCCCATAGTCTTGGGCCACACACAATACACAATAACAATAAACAATAAGGATAGCTGATGAGCAGAAAAAAGTCAGGCAGATCACAAGTAAATGATCACTAATATAGATAATGTACCTATCTGAGTAATAAAATCTATTTTTTTATAGCAGTAAAAGAGAGCAACATAAAACAAGTGTGATATCTGAGACTGTTTTTGATAAATGAATGAATCAATATCTGGTTGGATGGATGTAGTAGCAATTCTCAATGAATTATCAAGGTGCTCATCATCATATATTTTGATTCTAATTTTGCCCTTTGTGTGCTTCATCCTTGTAAGTAGTTACTTACAAATATAGGTTCTGCCGAAAACTCATGACCTTAATAAGTCGTGATTGTGAAGAGTGGGATATTTTTCTTTGGGAAGATAAATTTTCTTTTACAAAAAAATAGAAAAAAGTCAATATTAAGTTTACAATTTTGTGTTGCTGCAGGTTGGACACCCCTGATTTAGAAGCTGATTTGCTTGTGTATATGCCAGGCTTTCATACATTTTTACAATTTGTTTTTGGCCACATAGACACTAAGGTGTAAATGGGCCCTAAGACATTACAGAACTGAAAGATATCCCTGCAATATGGTGCATGTCTTTGCAGACTTTATAGTGAGGCAAATATGGACTTTAAACGGTACGTAATAGACTTGAAACAAAGTATTAAAAACATATACAGTTTTATTGAACATATATTTTGTATATGTTTTTTAATACTTTGTTTCAAGTCTATTACGTACCGTTTAAAGTCCATATTTGCCTCACTAAAAAGTCTGCAAAGACATGCACCGTAGTAATTAGGACGTTGGTACTTTGGGTAATTGGATAAATAGTGTATTTTCTTAAATTATCACTGTAATATGTTTGTCTCTGACTTTTTATTATTTTTACTAATTGTTCTATCTTACTGATTGTGGATTCGGACAGTCAATAGCCATTAACATCTTTTTTTTGTTGAATAACACTTGTGAAGGTCACACTCTTCTCTACATAACCAATTACCCACAAATTATAACAATTGTCAAAAATTACAATTTCTTTCTTGTATTGTTACCACCCAGACTTCTCTGGGTAGGGAAGACTCAATTATGTCACAGTCTAGGTGACCCATGAAGTGTTCAGGAGAGATGCATACATGAAAATTACATAGGTTGCCTTTTAGTGTAAAAAAAAAACATAGTTAATTAATGTTACGCTTATCAGTCACATGAAACCTAGCAAAATGTTGGAATGGTTAAATCCCCTATTAGAATTTTTTTCAGTCTGAGTTTATTTACGGAAATTGTCCTTCACTTCCTGTCCTGCAGACACAATAGGAAGTGATGGGAAATCTCTTCAAAGTGAAAGAAATCTACTCATAGATGGGTGTCCCCAGTATAAGATTTCCCCTCTATCCCTCTTCTGGTGACAACTTATAATGTTGGTTTTTCCCTTACTTTAAGTCCAGGTGACAGTGATCAGCAGGACAATTAGAGAGGCCAAATCTCCCTAGAAGGGACACTAACAGCTATAAAAAAAATTAGAGTGGCATTAACACTTCATGGCTTTATCCAAAACTAAAATAAAATATTTTGGATTTAGGCATACTAAACAGCTTTAAAAAGTACATTCAGCAGGCGTATATATTTATCAATGCTAATGTAGCCATGTGCCCCCTTGCGGGTGGCTGGTAGTTGCGGTCCTCCTGCCTGCTGCCCTCAATCACATGATTTCCACACACCCGGAGTCACTGAACAGGCCGGTACTTTGTTTTTGTTGTTTTATTTAGGGGTTAAAATTGGATGGGGATAGGGATGACTGTGGGATGCCCAAGAATCAATCATGGGACCCTCTATATACACTCCTTCCTCCAGCACAAACACTTGCTGACCATTACTCTTCTCCTTCCTCTCTCCTGCACACTACTTGCTGTTATGGCCTGAAAGGCAATTTATCAGACCTTCATCACACTTCCTCTTCCACCACAGCTAGCACATGGTGAGGCCTGCTTTTAATGTTAGCAGAGCCTCTGGCCACCCATTGTGGGTAAGGGTCACAGACTCCCATTTGTGAAGCCAGGGACCCTCATTTGTGTAACTAAGTACGCTGGTGCTAGCTGGGCACTGGATGAACTACAATTCCCAGCCCATCCATCTTCCAGGCCCCTCTGGCCTGCCTTACTATCCAGTGGCCCTCCTTTCCCCGATTGGCTCCTCCTACCTCTACAGACTGTCCTCTGTCTTCTCCCCAGCCTGCTCCAGCCTTCTCATCCAACTCCCAGGGGCTGTCACTCACCAACACCGATGGATCCTTTAAAGAGTCCTCTATTTAGCCTCTCTGCTCCCTTGTGCCACTCCAGGAACCAACTCCTCTTACTGGCTGCACCCGAGTCACTAGGCCTCAAGGTCACCCCCCCAGACTGGGGGCTCCCTTCTCGGGTGAGGCTGCCACAGCACCTCTGCTACATCTCCCTCTTCCACCTGACACTCTCCTCCACCCTGATGGCAGATCACTGTATTTAAGAAGAACTGCCCCCTGCCAATCCAGACTGTGGACTGGTCAGGGCTCCTTGTCATACATCAGAAAGTGACACCTCCTCGTCCATCCCCTTTTCCAGAGCTTTCCAGCTCAAAAAGGGAGGAGTATCCAAGGGGTGTTCCTTCCTGCAATCTCCAGCCCTCCCTGAGCCACTCCCCAGCTCAGATCAAAACAAACAGGCCTGCAATCACTGTCAGGCCTGACTAGATTTTACCTCCCCTATCAAAAATCTACAAAAAAATAGAGAACCTATCACTATGGGGGAGCTACACTTGGAACACTGGTTCCCCTGCAGCGCTGGAAGGACCCTCAGATATCAACTCAGTTATTGATGCTGCTTTGTAAAGGAGCTGCTGTCATCATTTGCATGCTGAACAATCTAAGACTATTCTATCTATCGAAAAGATGTGTATACTTAACTATTTTAAAGTTGCTCTGGTCTCCCAGCATCGGCTTCAGTGTAGAGGAGGGGCAGCTGACAACGGCTGCCCTATAGTAACCCTATGGGTGATGTCAACACCCAGGCTCTGCAGCCCTTGTTGTTGCCTTTCCTCTACACTAAAGGGACACAATAATGTGACCGTACCAGAACGACCTCAGACTAGGTAAGTGTAGACATCTTTTCTTTTACAGGGTAGATAGAATAGTCTTAAATGGGGGTGGGAGTAGATTTAGCCCTAGTTATTATTATTAAGAAGGATTTATATAGCGTTAACAGTTTGCGCAGCACTTTACAACGTTAGGGTAAACAGCACAGTTGCAATACAATTCAATACAGGAGGAATCAGAGGGCCCTGCTTGTTACATTCTAGAAGGGAGGGTCAAATGATACAAAAGGTAATAACTGTGGGGGGTGAGCTGCTATGGGTCGTGTAACTAGTTAGAATTTAACTGGAATTCCAGCTCCTTTCACACTGGAGCCGCCCGAGCGGTAGCGGTAAAACACCGCCAATTTGCGGCTCTTTACCGCTTGTTATAGTGGCGCCATTGCACTGCTATTCGGGCGGCGGCGGTGCGCTTTTACCCCCTCACAAGGGGTAAACAGGGGTTAAAAGTGCTGGTTTGCGGTGCTCCCAAAGCAGTGTTCAGGCACTTCGGGAGCGTTGCCCCATTGTTTTCAATGGGCAGGGGCGGTATAGGAGTGGCGAATGCACCACTCCCACACCGCTGTAAAGATGCTGCTTTTTAGGCGCTATTTTTTGCGCAAAAGCACCTGAAAAACGCCTTAGTGAGAAAGAGGTCTTAGGTATTTTAGATATTTTACACTGAAGGGAACCTGTGCTTTGCCTATGCTAGAACCTTCATTTGCTTTTCACTTACCTTCTCTTTTTGCTATATTCACCTCCAGCAACAAGGAGAAGAAGTCCTGTGCAAGCTTTAAGTGAATCCTAGTTAGAGTCTGTACCAGACTGAGGAGTCCTTCCCCACTTCCATACCACAACCCTGTGGGAAGAAGGGGGGAGGGGTGAGTCATATGATTCCCATACCCAGAAGTACAGGCTCAGGGGATGTTGCTTCACTTCCCCTGAGTAGTCATTGGAGTGAATGGAAGGTGAACAGCTGAGGGGGAAGCTGCAGAAAAGGATACCTGCTGCTTTGCCTATATTCATGTATAGATATAAAACTATAGATTACCTTGTTAAAGGAATTTCCTCATCAAAGGAGCTAATTTTCGTCAGCACTAAGGGCCCTGCTGGCGCTGTCCTGATTTATAAATATGCATATTTTTGGTATCGTGTCATTTACGGATGCGGTGAAAGACGTGAACAAATTGCAGTGTTTCCTGTTTTAGATGTTTACATTTTGCTGCTGTCATTTCTGGAGAACTCCCATGCTAATTCATTATACAGCACTGCTACCTACAAAGAACTTACAGAATATATAATAGACCATGAAATCTCAAGGCGCCAACGTCATTACTGAAAATTAATAGAACTAATTGGATATACATATGCATATAATTTTTTTTTGCAAAATGGGGACTGGAATGAGTTGGGGGTTTTAGCTAAGTAATCAAAATTTTCTGCAGCCTAGTTTTAGATTAATGAAAAAAAGTGTCTACTATTTATCTGATTACACAGAAGGCTTGATTGCAACCTAAATTTCCATAAGAGAAATTTTGTGTTTCCTAGTTTAGAAAAGCAATTTGTGGTGCTGTAAATCAATCTTTCTCAACCATTTGCCTTTGGAGGAACACTTAAACTAAGACCAGTGGAATAAGAAGAGGTCAGTTGATAACTAGACCCAGGAGCAAAGTAACAGTAGACACAAACTGCAACCTCTGGCATGTACAAGCTACGGTTTTCTCGGCTTCTTGTCTTACTACACTAGTGTCTTGCTAGGAGTTATTATTACTACTGTAGTACCAGTACAGACATCTTCATTGGTTTCATGTAGAACAATGTTCTGGGATATATAAAGGCTAATTGATTGCTGAAGTGGCAATTTAGGGTGGCACAGACCTGGATTTAGTTTTATGGAACTTGAGTTTTGATGTGCTTTTATCTATGAAACCCATTTATAGATCAGAAAACTGCCCATTTGCAGCCTATGGTTTACCCATTTTTCCTTTCTGATCTGCAAACCTGCTGATTCTCCTCTTGGCCTCCTGTAACACACCACTCTCCTGTACTGTACAATTGTAGGGATCTTTCTAAATGTAGCAATTGCCTATAATATTTTGTAATGATCTGCAGGGAGTGGTTGGGCTGCAGTTTTCAATCATTAGCACTTGTTCTAGTGAAATGAGCTTGGAAGGTGATAATGATTTGGGACATTCCTTTCAGGAGGTTCTTGGTTCCCTTAGCTCCTGCACATAAAGGTGGTGGGCTGAGTTTTGTGTGTCTCCTAGGCTTCAGTCCAAAGAAGGTTTGTTTTGGAGGTATATATCTTTATGAGACACTGCAACAAGGTACTGGTCTGTAGGCAGTTTCAGTCTACTTTCTCCACTGCAGGTGGCGCTCTTCTGCAGTGGCATTGTTGAGAGGAAGTCAAGAGGGACAAGTTCCTCATTGGTTTCCTGGGTCACTGGGGAAGCTATCCTATTGAATGCTGCCACCCCATGTCACTCTCACAGCTATCTTGGGTCAGGCAGAGCCTATTTAAGGCCCTGGCTCCCAGGCTTGGCACGCATTTTGCTAGTTGGTAGAGTAGGGACAGTTACCCTGGCAGTTAGGGACAGCACATGATGCCGCTATACCGCTACAGGTAATAACACCATTACTCTCTATACTTGTGCAGCTTGCTGCCTATTGATGGGGGACTCTCCGTTCTATCCACAGAATGTACCCCCCCCACCAGACCAGTCTTTGTTACATTATTGATCACTTAATAGTTTTTCTTGGAGGCACTTTTTCAGTTGAATATTTATCTAAACAAATGTTTTTTAATCTTTGGTACTTTACGCCCTTACATATATATATATATATATATATATTTATATATACTCTTTACTCTTACCCATTACCATTTAGCTACAGACTTCTCCACTGTGGCCTGGCTGGCGCAGCCACTGGGCGTTTCTTGTTGTTGCACTGCTCCCTGTCCACTACAGGACCCCCTCCTGTGCTCGTTTCATGCGGTGGCCACATGCACCCACCTCCACTTGGGCAACCCCGGAACACTGTTCCCACCATCCAGGCTGTTTGGATGTGCATTACCTGTGCTGTTCAATACATATGTAAGTGTGGTGTATTCCCTGAAGTGATTCCATATATGACTTTCTTTCTTGTATAGATATTACTGAATGTTGCTTTATCTCAACATATGATGTTCTAATATCAGACAGAAATACTATGCTTAGCCCCCAATTTAATGTCCCCTGAAGAAGGATATGACTCCAAAACATGTTGGGATGATTGCAAGATTTGCTCCTTGATTCCACTTTAATGTGGGTACACAGGCACGCAACTCTTATGTATTGGGTACTGTGATTTATGTATTGTATTGCAGCACTAGCATATATTTTATTGTTCATTGCTTACTATACATTGTTTGATCAATGCTTTATCTCTTTACAACAAAATGTATTTTGGCAGTTTTTTATCTTTAAATATAATAAAATTGATACTTTTTTACTTCTACACTCCTTTTTTCATACCATCTGCCCCTAAAGTCCAAGGGTATTCTATACAAGGTCTCAGCACTGTGTCTCAGAACTGTGTCACTATCATTCCACAACACCTATAAATTTACCTTCTTAAAAATTAATCTGGTGTAGCATTCGGTCTACTCGAAAAATGTACTCGGAGCCTCTCCCCTCTCTGTTGGTGAGTGTGGCTGAACTTATATGAAAGATTCGCAATCGTCTCCACTCTTCCGAATACAGTGTACAGAGCATCTATGTAGTCAATAGCAACATAAGCTTTCATCCCCATTCGCAAATTGCGGATTACTTCGGCAGCTGGGCGTCGGAGGCTCTCACTAAGTCCCTGTCATTTCACAGCCTCTGAGACACTCCATTCTTTTACTGCCTGAATGGCCTGACTCATCCAGGTCTCAAACTCCTCTTCCCCAGTTGGGATTGGCAGCTGTCCTGAGCAGAACCAGAGCCTCCGGTTTCCTTGGTTTGCGTTCCCGGATCTGTTCTTCACCAAATGTCAGGAACCATGAATCAGACAAAGACAGAAGTGCAGTAAAATCAAACTTTTTAATAAAAAGGTAAAATATTATAAACAGATCATGGTGGTCAAAACATAGCCAGGGTTCGGTAACCAGAGTGGATAGTCAGAGTCAGAGCAAGCCAGTGAAACAGGAGTCCAGAGATCAGCAAGGTCAAACAAATGGAATGCAGGGTCAGGAGCCAGGAGGAGAGTCAGCCGAACAGGGTGTTGAATCCAGGAACCAGAAGGGAATGTCAAACAGGCAAAGTCTTTCACAGGAACACTCAGCAGAGATTTCTCCAGAGATGTTGACCAGGTGAAGGCATCTGAGATCTGATCCAGGTAGTTTATATAGCCAGGAGAGCTGGCTAACGAGCAGGATATGGGCATCAGGTGAGACAGAGTGGAAGCTGAGACTGGCAATTAACCCTCAGCTGAGCAGCTTGCTCTGAGAAGGGAAGGCTAAGCTCCAATGCAAGAATTCTCTGTAGAACAAATGAGTCAGGCAACATGGCTGGTTGGAAACCATAATTCGCCATAAACTGAAAAAATTGGGAGGCGGTATTGATGGCACTATTGTGAGCAAACTCCGCCAAGATAACAGGTCAGACCAGTTGTTATGGTGGTCAGAAATATAGCAACCTCAAAACTGTTCTAAGGACTGGTTGGCTTCATTCCCATTGGACTGCGGGTGATATGCAAAAGAGAAGGAAAGCTGAATTCCCAACTGTGCACAAAAGGCTTCGCCAAAATCTGGGCACAAACTGGCTACCTCTGAGACGATCACCTTGGGTAGCCCATGTAAGTGAAATATCTCCCGAGAAAAAATGGATGCCAGTTCCTTGGACGTGGGCAACTTCTTAAGTGGAATACAATGTGACATCTTTGAGAATCGGTCAACCACCATAAGGATAACTGTGTTACCCTGAGAGTTAGGTAACTCCACGATTAAATTAATAGACAGGTTGGTCCAAGGCCACTCTCCATTGGGTATGGGTTGTAGAAGACCCACTGGAATATGTCGTGGTGTTTTGTTCTGAGCACACACGGAACAGGCTGCCACAAAGGCGGCTGCATCTGTGTGGAGACTAGGCCACCAGAACTGTTGGGAAATAGCCCAAATGAGTTGATTCTTCCCTGAGTGACCAGCAGCCTTGGGAGAATGGTAAGTACATAGACTCTCAGGAATAAAGCAGTGGTCTCAAGATTTCTCAGGAGGAGCATGGATCTGAGCAGCAAGAATCTTGTCACCCACAGGTGAAGTGAGACGATGCGAACAGTAGCCAGAATATGATCAGAAGGTATCACAGGAACAAGAACCGACTCCATCTTGGAAGTGGAGGAAAACTGTTGCGACAATGCATCGGCCCTTGCATTCTTTGTACCGGGTAAGAATGAGACTATGTAATTGAAGTTTGACAAGAACAGAGCCCATCGTGCCCTCCTGGGGGAGAGGCGTTTAGTCTCAGACAAGAATGTGAGATTCTTGTGGTCAGTCAAAATGAGAACTGGAACAGTGGTACTGTTGAGGAGATGCCTCCATTCTTTAAGGGCTAAGATGATCGCTAACAGCTCTCCTACCCCAATCTCGTAATTGCATTCCGCAGGAGAAAACTTCTTGGAAAAGTAGCCAAAAGGATGTATAGTGCTCGCAGAGGTGGGACGTTGAGACAGAAGGAAACCCACTCCAGTCTCAAATGCATCAACCTTGAGGATGAAGGGTAATGTAGGATCAGGATGTGCCAACACAGGAGCAGAAACAAAGGCAGCCCTGAGAGTTTCAAAGGCCTTAATGGACTCCGGAGACCAATTCTGTGGGTTACTGTCCTTTCTGGTCATATCAGTCAGGGTTTTGACCAGAGACTAGAAGTTATGAATAAACTTCCGATAATAATTGGCAAAGCCACGAAAACTTTGTAGTGGATGTAAACCCACGGGTCGGGGCCATTGCAGAACTGCCGATGGGTCCATCGAAAAACCAGCAATGGAAATCACATTCACGATGGAACTCACACTTATCCAATTTACAATCAGGAGCATATAGATGGAGGAATCAAAGGACCTTTTGTTGACAAATAGAATTTGCCAAATAATTCCAGAAGATACAACCTTTTTCATCTGAGCTGCAGCATAATATATATTAAGGAAAATGTCAGTAGAGCAGTAGAACAAAACAAGCAATATGTTGACCACACAACAAAAGTATATAATAAAATGTAAGTATAAAAATAATTCATTTTTTCTAGTATTGTGAGTATACAGTTATGTGAGATGCTTTTTTTCATGTTTGAACAGGCACTGAGAAGTTTTCACTCACATGTATGAGTGCCTAAGCTGGCAGTAGCAGGTTCCAGCACGTTGCTACCTCCTTTGGAACCACCGCTCGTGTCTCAAACAAGAGGTGAGCAGCGGTTCCAGTGGAGATAGCACAGTGCTGGAACCTGCTAGTGCTCATCTTTTACCCTGATATTTTATGGATTAAATTGGTTGCACCATGTTCCTGTGTATGACATTTTGTCTTTGAACCTGAGAGCCAGTGAAGTGGGGACTCCAGGGAATCAGCCTCATCGATAACCCTCCTTGGGATTCCAACAAAACATTACTAGACCCACCTAAAACCTGGGTCTAGGAATCTTGCAAGTTATAGCCTGAAAGAAGGTTGTGGTGTAGACACACAGAAGAGCACAGGGTTGAGGCAAAAAATCCTATTTGCATGAAGTGTGTGGAGCACTTCCAGAGAGAATTAAAATACACAGATTTTGGCACATTGATGGACTTTTGTATTTTTGCACTGTAATAGTGGTGATATTATATGCTTTAATTATTATAAATGGTTTCACATATTTTGATAAATTGTTTTTAATGCACTTTAAAGTGGTTGTCAACACGTGACAACCACTTTAACCTACAGGTTATAATAAGGCTTACCTGTAGGTTCCCTGCATATCTCCCACCCTGCACGGTTCAGGAGATATACAGTGTAGTAGCATTGCAACGTCATTTCGGCACATGTGCAGTGATGAAATGGCCTCCGTGCCGTTTCTTCACTGTGATTGTGTCATGACTGGCGACCACGCACATGCGCAGGAGTGACATCACGCCAGTCACAGAGCCAGAGTCGCGGCCCCGGAAGGAAGAGGGGCTGAAGATGGACGTGGCCTGCACAGGGGACATCGCTGGACGTCAAAGGCTTCGTTTGCAGGTAAGTGACACATACTGGGCTACTATGCGATGATGCATAGTAGCCCATTATGCTTCTACTTTACAGGGGAATATATAAGAAGTAGACCCTATCAGGGTTTACTTCCTCTTTAATAGTGGTGACACCACAGAGAGTTTATTCATTGATGGATTCATTAATATTGGGAACATGCAACCTTTGTTTATGTAAGTGATTGGTCACAGCAATCTCATTGACCCAATACCCCGCTCTGTGATCTGCTGTGTCCAATGCACACAGGGATCACAGAGAGTACTGCTGTGCATGCTAACGGGCACACAGGAGCAGCACAAAGGGGAGGCCATTTTAAAACTGCCTCTTGCCAACAACATGGTAAGCCATGGTATGCAGTAAAACTGTAGCGTATAATAAAGAGTGGATAGCGATATGTGCTCCCCATTAGTCATGAGTCAATTTTTTTCATCTATTTTCTTAACACTGATGTTATATGACAGATTTTGGAGTGTCTGTTATCCACACTAATCTAAGGCAGTAGATAGGACAGCCTCATGGCCTGGCAGTCTGAGAGGGAGAGAATACTAGTAAATAATAAAATTCAAGTCATTTCTGAGGGTATACGCTTATAAGAACGCAAGAGTGCAGCTTACTACAAATACCCATTGGTGACTGGTTCTCTTTAAGTTAAGTACACTTCAAGTGCACATTTTTTCAACTTAGCAAGCATTTGGGAACTCATTAGAAAAAAAGCTCACAGCAGTATGACAAATTTTGGATCAAGCAAACAGAAAATAAAGAAAATAAATAAAAGATAATTTTTTCATTGTGATTGTACCAGCACTGAGCATAAACAGCTGTGACTTTATTGAATAGAATACTGGCTTACATAATGAGACATCACATAAGACATCTTGAGACCAGATATTTGGTTCAAATCAATATGTAACTGTTTCTCTCCATCCCCTTCTGGTTCATTTCAGAAGTTTCTGCTCCGTGATATTAACCTACCACATACAGCTGGCAGAGAACAGCGCAGCTCATACATCTAAGCCGCACCCAGACTTCTGTTGGTTTGCCAATGCTGCCAGACCAAACCCTTAGAGAAAAAAAGAGCAGTCAGTGACAGATATCGGCATATTAAAACATATTGTCCAAAAGTTACAGCCTGGGGTACTGTTAATGATTTTAATGAGAGCAGTAAGAGAAATGGCATTAAAGCTAAACTCTAGCCAAAACCTTTTTACTAAATCAATGTGGTTTTTTTTTTTGCTTTCTTTGCTCCCAACAGAGAAATTAAATGTTCTGTACTATTGAGGGTACATCTCTCCAACAGATAGCAATACAAACTTGATGGAGTTTCTAAACCTTCACCTTAAAGCGGAGGTCCGAGGGCTAAAAAAAAAATTAAAAGTCAGCAGCTACACATACAGTAGCTGCTGACTTTTAATATTAGGACACTTACCTGTCCTGGAGTCCAGCGATGTCGGCACCCGCCGCCGATCTTCGGATCGGGGGATGGGTGCAGCCGCCTCCATCGCGGGTAAGGGAACCCGGACGTGTAAGCAGTACAGCTTCACGCCGGGCACCTTACCGCGCATGCGCGAGCTCTGCCACGCTCTGCTACTGGCCAGGCGGCCAGAAGCAGAGCGAGCAGGGAGGAGGGAGCCGGGCTGCTGACGTCAGCGGCCGCGTCCGCCGGCCAGAGCTCCCGGATGTGTGGAAAAGGACACCTGTCTAAAGACAGGTGTCCTCTTCCCCCTCCCCCCCGAAAGGTGCCAAATGTGACACCTGAGGGGGGGAGGAATCCAACCAGCGGAAGTTCCCCTTTGGGTGGAACTCCGCTTTAAAACCTAAAAAGAACAATTTGGCTCTGAATAAAAATCAAAGGATATTTTCTTATTTTGTCCTACAGAATGGCCATTTAATTATACAATCACATGACCAGGGTGTTTTGGGTAATAGATCTTGTAACGCAACTCTTATGGGCTTTCAGGCAAAGCAGGCAGATATTTCAGACACATTTTTCATCACCTGTATGGTCAGACAGGGCTTACACTGCATACAGGGGTGATTAAGTAACCAAATATTGGTGACCTCTAAATTAGCTTTCCCTAAAAGATGACACATAGGAAGCTGGGCAACACATATGTTTGCTGCTTGTAAAAATCAATAAAACAAAATAAAGTTGTGTTTCGGTGTTCCCGAGTCACGACCCCTAAAGGCCTAATAGTGACCTCCAGAGTTAGGGAGAGCTGACATCTTTCTTCACAGTATGGGTTACTAGGCATGGTGGGTGTAATGCAAGATGAAAACATGGGTGCCAGTCACTTTTTGAATGAGAAGAAAAGAGACTTATTGTCTCTTAACAAGAACTGAGGGAGAGAGGGTGTAGGCCAGGACACCCTTAGGCAGCTGCAATAGCAATTAGCAGAGACAAAAACAATAGGCAGACAGCTATACAGATGGAGGGCCTTTAAACTGGATACAGTAGCTGTGTTTGCAGAACTGTCTCCTATGGCAATTGAAATCTCAAACTTCAATGTAGATCTGTACACATAACTCACAGTGTTCCATTGTAGATCTTCTATCACATCTCACAGTATCCTACTGTAGATCTTCACTCACTGAACTCCCAGTCTCTCACTAGACTTCAAGATCCCAGTCGTCACTGGATCCCCTGAGCTCTTCCACTGCTAACCCGCTGTATAATCCTCAATCATCACCCCTGCTATCCCACAGGCAGGGGCGTAACGATAGGGGTTGCAGGGGTTGCGATTGCAACCGGGCCCCATGCTCCAGGGGGCCCATGTGCTTCCCTTGTACACCTGGATAGGAGTGATGGCAGGGGGTAGCATTTAGAAGTTTTATTCATTCCAATTTTCCTCCTAATGCAGGAGATTGGTTCCTCTATATGCTGCCCCTGCCACCCCTCCTATCCAGTTTACTTGTCTTCTGCTGTTCCCAGGGTCCCGCTGCGGGACCGTAATAAAGGGACCCGTGATAGGAGTAAAGGGCCCCAGGATCAGCAAGAAGAGGGAAGGGCCCTGGCCAGAGGTCAGGGGGGGCCCTTCCTAATTTCTTGCACCCGGGCCCTGAAGGTTCTAGTTACGCCTCTGCCCACAGGGTCCCTGGCTTGGCACTCTGCTGAAGCTTTCCCACTTGTTCACCATCCCCGGCTAGTGAATAAGGCTGCTCTGGTACTTCTTCAGACTGCCATAAACTGGCCTCTGATAACAGAGTGGTTGTCCCTTTATGGCGACTGTATCCCCTTTATCTCTGACCTTGTTCCTCACTTGCCTCTGGTAACAGGAGTGGTCGTCCCATGTGGCAACTGCTTCTCCCTCACCACTGGCAACCATTTGGTTCCCCATTCGGCGGAACCTCTGCAACTTGGTTGGGCTTCTGGCCGACAGCCCCAACCTCACGCTGCTTCTCTCAAACCTGATTAGGCCTCAGAATGCCTAGCAGCCAGGTTCTCCTGGGATAGGCCTCAGGCTTCTGGCCTAGCAACCCGGAGCCTTACACCTCACTTCCACCCAGACAGCCGTCCAGGTGGCATAGAACCTCGATCACCTGACTCATCCCGAATAAATAGGCTCTCCCAACAGCCCGAAGGGGCCTAAGAAAACCCCTGCCAATTGGCTGAGACAACCTATCCACTCCTAGTCTGAATTTACTATGTCCTCGTCATTCTAATGCCACAGGCAACAATGCCACCTAGTGACAGAAGAGAGAGGTGCATCAAATCCAGAGTTAGGGAAAAGTCAGTGGATCCTCTACCAATTAACCAGGCTAGTTACCACATAGCAAACTAAATTTGTTAGCAACCCTGCCTAATACCAGGGTGCTACAGTAACAAAATACATGCATATAGAAGGGCCTGCAAATACCTTTAAATGCCTGCTCCAGTAACTCAGAGCCTTCCAAAACCTAATTCTGGCCATTCAAGATCGGCAACCTTATTGACAAAAAAGAAACCAAAGGAAGTGGGAGGATGTGAACCAATCTTAAACTAATAAAATGTGCATGGAAGCGTAGCACCCTCTGGTGTACTAGAATGGGAATGTACATAGTTTTTTAGTGTAGGTAAATTTGGCCTGGCTAGCAGCCAAGCCTGGGTTTATTCTGGGTCAGGGTCTGAGTGGCTCAGGGAGGCTGGAATGACTCATCAGGCAGCATCTCTGTTACCACCCCCTACTTGCTGGAACTTTGAGAAACTTTCAGAAGAATGGGAGGGAGTGTAGAAGGAGCTACGTGGGGCATTGAAGAGGGCCCCAACAAATTCCTGGCCAAATGGGCTGGCAGGGGGAGGGACTTCATAAATACTGCCAGCAGGGGCAGTGGAGTTCAGGTGTAAGCTGGAGATGGAGTTCTGAGGAGGCTGTCGGAGACCCTCGAGGGTAGCCCCCTAGTCTGGGGGGGGGTGACCTCAGGTCGGAGATCCTTTGATAACCCAAGGAGGAGTCCTGTCCCGTGGCACGGAGGAGGTGTGAGGACAGCAGGAGCCAGTGAGCACATTCAGGAGATTTTCAGGCAGAAGACAGCCAGGTTGCTGGTGAGTGTTACAGTCGGGGAGAACTGAGAGGGCTGAAGAGTGGCAGTCTGAGATGGTTGTAGAGTCAGTCTAGGAGGACTGTGGAAGATTAGCCAGAAGGGCTAGTGAAAGGGGCAGCTGGAGCCAGGTGAGCTGGCAGTGCCCGAAAAGGTGGTGCTGAGATCATAGACACAGGAGGACAGCTGGACACTAGGACTTTGCTACACAACCAAGGGGCCCGCGGACCCTTCCTGCAATGGGCCTTTGCTCTATCTGACTGAGTCTTTTTTGTCAGATCATCTAACAGTGTGCCAGCTGGGTCTGTGATTTTTGTGCTGCAAGCAAGTGATGTGCTGGAGGAGTGTGTAAATAGACTGTGCAGAGAGGAGAGTTGTCCCTGAAGAGTTTTGCTAAAGTCCAGTGGACATCCCATAAAACCCCTATCCCCATTCAAGTTTATTAACCCCTAAATAAAATGTAAAAAAACAAAGCTGCAAGGACCGTTTCTTGATTCAAGAATGCTGTGGAAATTCTGTGTGCCTGGCTGTGCTGGGTGGGGGATCCCTTTTCACCAGCGACTCCTGCAGTGGTAGCATTACTGAAGTGTGCCAAGGTATCTGGAACATCTTGGGGTGCTGGGACAGGCACCTTAGGGTAAGAGTGGGCACATTCTGTAACTGATAATGATAACTACATTAAATAGTAAAATAGGCCACTAATTTACACTTAATGCTACCTATGTTGCTATTATCCATGAAATGGTTTGCAGGGCTCAAGCAGTTACTATAGTACTAATATGTTAACACTGCAATGTCTGTCACTTACTGCTATTTCTCTCAGGGTCTGGCAGATTTTAATAGACCAACAGAAGTCTGGGTGTAGCTAAACTATATGCATTGTGCTGTTCTTTTGAAGGGGATGGAGAAAAATAGAACATGAACCTTTAAGCACTTCAGCTCCGAAAGGATTTGCCCCCTTAATGACCAGGCCATTTTTTGCAATACAGCACTGCGTCATTTTTTTTAATCCAGAAAAAAACTTTTATTAATGAATTGAGGCATACAAGTAAAGGCTGTGTCACATATACCACTTTCGGATTCATAATTTACATATTGTACATCAGCAGGTCAAATTCATGAGCATACAACAGATAATTACGTAACATATTGTTATAGAGCACTTCAACTCTTCTATAAACGAGGAGGTCAGCTATAGGGGGGCCGGTACCATGTCGGACAGTTGCCCCCACCGTGTGTTTTATAACTGTATACCAGCTTGCCCTTAGTCCTGCGCCCCAGGCATATCATCGGTCGTGGACGTCGACTGCAGCCAATTGTTCCAGATCTTATAATATTTATTGGGGCATTTCCTGTGTTGATATAGGAGTTTTTTTTATATGGGAGAGATTGATTAACTGCTGCTTTCCATTCTTGGAAGGTCGGTGTTACCACTCTGAGCCATCTCCTAGCTATCATTAGTCTAGCAGTGTATAGTGTTTCTTGCATAAAAGTATGGAGGCATCTGTTTTGTTCCTGCTCGGGCAATAAGCCAAGCAGGCACTGTTTTGGACAGAGAGTCAGTGGAGAGCCCATGACATCATACAGGAAGTCAACTATTTGCTTCCAATAACCCTGGATGGCTGGGCAAGCCCATATGAGGTGAAAAAAGGAGCTGTCATCAGCAGCGCATCTCGGGCACCGTAGGTCCTGGTCAGGTCTGTATCTGGCTATGCGGGCTGGGGTGAGATTAGTTCTGTGCACAATGTAAATTTGCGTGAGTCTGTCAGATAACTTAGGGGACACCAGCTTGCAGGAGGCCAACACTTCCGACCACTCCTCATCCTCCAACTCACCCACATCCGCCTCCCATCCCGACTTGAGTCCATAGGCGAGCTCCGAAGAAGAGGGGGTAAGGAGAGCCGCATAGCAGATGGAAATCAGGCCCCCAGGGTCCCCTCCGCCCAGGACGCCCACAAGATTCACAGGGGCCAAGTCCAGGGGAGTAGCATTGAACTGGCACTGTAGCGCATGGCGGAGCTGGAGGAAGCAGAAGAACATAAGGTTGGGCAGATTATGAGCCATTTTTAATTCCTGGAAGGATTTAACCCCGGTGCCATCCATCATTTGGTGCAGGTAGAACACTCCTCGCTCAACCCACCGGTCAATATTTGGTAACGTGAGGAGCTCTGGGAGGTTGCTGTTACCCCATAAAGGTGAGTAGGCATTTATAGGGGGGATCCCCAGGCGCCTAACAGTCAAGCCCCAAATTCTGCAGTGGTGGGAGAGCATTCTACCCCGGTTCCCAGACCCAAGCAAGGCGTACGTACCACTCAATAAGATCTGGAAGGGGTGTGTCTCTGAGCCAGAGAACCGTGGGCAGGCCAGGGAAAGGTATCCGTATTTATCCTCCTTGTCAAAATAATAAAAGTGAGAGAGTTGGGCCGCTAGGTAATAAAGATGCAGGTCCGGCAGGGCCAGTCCCCCCAGGTCAGTCAGTCTCTGCAGGGTCCGCCAATAGAGCTTGTGTCTAGGGGTGCCCCAGATAAAGGAGTTAAGGATGGAGTCCATGGCTTTGAAAATCCTAACGGGCAGGTAGGTTGGAGAGTGCCAAAAGATATATAAAAGTTTTGGCAGTAAGATCATCTTCACTGAGTTCACACGCCCCGTGACTCCAAGGGGAAGTCGCGCCCATACCTGCATTTTGGCCTTGAGTAGGGCATATAAAGGTTCCACATTTAACCTGGTGTAATCTGCTATAGATCTAGTGACTTGTATCCCCAGGTATTTGATCTGACTAGCTCTCTGCAGTGGGAGTTTGGCCTGGTCATGCGATGGGACAGACATGTCTAGGGGGAGAATTTGGGATTTGTCCCAATTTATCTGAAGTCCCGGAAATCCTCAGAAGCATTCAATAAGGTTCAAAGCTGCAGTGAGGGAAGTGCCCCCATCATCCAGGTACAGCAACATATCATCTGCATAGAGGCTGAGGGTTTCGGTCAATTGGCCAGAGCCGAGGCCCCTAATTTCTGGGTGTGTTCTGATGGCAATTGCCAAGGGTTCCACCGCTAACGCATAAAGCAGTGGGGACAGTGGGCAACCCTGACATGTGCCCCTGTATAACGAAAAGGGGTCAGATGTCTTCCCGTTGATCAAGACCCTGGCCACTGGCGCCTGACATAGGAGCTGAATCCAATTTATAAAATTTGGTCCAAATCCGTACCTACGGAGGCACTCCCATAGGTATGTCCATTCGACCGAGTCGAATGCTTTAGCAGCATCTAGACTCACCACCACCCTATTGCCCACCGAGGCATGGGTAGCTTGTAAATTTTGAAAAAGGCGCCGTAAATTGCAGTGTTCTTGTGGGGCATGAATCCCACCTGGTCGGGGTGGATTAGGGAAAGGATCACTTTGTTTAATCTAAGGGCAAGGACCTTGGCCAGGATCTTGATATCTAATTGAAGGAGGGAGATTGGTCTGTAAGATTCGGGCAGAGAGGGATCTTTGCCGGGTTTGGGTATCAATACAATTAACGCTTCTTTCATGGAGTCTGGAATCGTAGCGGAATCGAACATATTGAAATAGTTTTTGAAGTTGTGGGACAATTATCTCTCTAAATTGGGTATAGAATTCTAGGGGGAGTCCGTCAGAGCCAGGGGCTTTGCCCGTAGCTAAGTTAGCTATGGCTTTGTCGATGTCATCCGTCGTGATGGGAGCCTCTAATTGTGCTATTTGGGACTGGGACAGTTCAGGGAAGTCCACGTGTCATAGAAAGTCGGTCAGGTCGTCTTGGGTATGTCGAGTGTGGGAGGTATATAGGGTCGAGAAGAATGTGTAGAATTCAGCAGCTACCCATTCTGGATCGGATATAGTGTTCCCCTCGGCGTCTCGAAGGGACGCCACTACTGGGGGTGTGTGGTCCAAGTGGGCCAGATAAACTAGTAGTCTACCCGCGCGTTCCCCGTGCTCGAAGTTTCGCTGCATGGAAAAAAATATGTTCTGTTTAGCTTTATCTAACAGAAGGTGGTTGACCATTCGGGCCTGTGTTTTGAGAAGCTTCGCATTGTGGGGAGAGGGGTCCGTCTGGAAAGTCTGTTCTAGGGTCCTCAAATGAGCCTCAGCCTGAGTTAAGGCTAGTTTGGACGACCTCTTGTACCTGGAGATGCGGGTAGACAGCACGTCCCTGGCGTGTAATTTAAAGGATTCCTACACCGCAGACATAGTCGCAGTGCCCGTGTTGGCACTGAAAAAGAAAGCCCATTCCCACTGCAGGGAGTCTATGTCCGGTAAGATAGATAGCCAAAAGGGGTTCACTTTCCACATTCGGGTCGGGGGGGGGGGGGATTGTAAATCTATAATCACCCAGTATGGGGAATGGTCAGATAACACCAGAGTCCCGAAACCCGTATCCCGTAAATGTAACGTGAGGGATGAGGAGATGAGAATAAGATCTATTCACGACATGGTGGAGTGGGACTGTGAGTAGCAGGAGTAATTGCGGGTGGTGGGATATTTATGCCTCCAGGAGTCTGTCAGATTGAGTTCCCGCATCATACGGCCAAATTTGGTCAAGGTAGGGGGGCCCCCAGTATCTGAATCCCGTCTCAGTCTGTCAAGTGAGGGGTCAATCACCATGTTGAAGTCTCCCAGCCATATGGCTGGGACAGTGGGGTATCGTGCCATGATGACCACACCATCTTGTAATACCGCAAATTGAAACGGGGGAGGGACATAGAATGCAAGTATAAGAATTTCACAACCATTGAGCATTGCATGTAGAAACACAAATCTGCCCTGGGGGTCTGTTTGCAGGTTCAGTAACTGAAATCGAGCGTGTCTGGCTACCAGAATCGCCACACCCCGAGTATGAGGGTTATGGGGGGCCTGGTAAACCCAGCACTGCGTCATTTTAACTGACTATTGTGCGGTCGTGCGATGCTGTACCCGAACAAAATTGACGTCCTTTTTTTCCCCACAAATAGAGCTTTCTTTTGGTGGTATTTGATCACCTCTGCAGTTTTTATTTTTTGCACTATAAACAAACAAATTTTTGCTATAATACATATCCAAAAAATAAATAAATAAATATATAAATAAATAAAAATATTTTTGGTAAAAAAAAATCGCAATAGGCGTATATTGATTGGGTTGTGCAAAAGTTATTGCGTCTACAAACTATGGGATAAATTTAGGGACTATTATTTTTTTTATTATTTTTACTAGTAATAGCGGCGATCTGCAATTTTTAGTGGGACTGCAACATTACAGCGGACAAATCTGGCCCCAAATTACACTTTTTGGGGACCACTGACATTATTACATTGATCAGTGCTATAAAAATGCAGTGATCAATGTAAAATGACACTGGCAGAGAAGGGGTTAAACACTAGGGGGCGATCAAGGGGTTAAGTGTGTTCCCTAGGTGTGTTCTAACTGCAGGTGGGATGGGCTGGCAGGGACATGGCAGAGATCACTGTTCCCAATTACTGATCTCTGCCATGTCACCTGTCAGAACCAGGATCCGCCTTGTTTACAAAGGCAGATCCCCATTCTACCTCTGTACCAGGCAATTGCAGGTTGCTGGCAGACATCGAGTCTGCCCGACCCACGGGCACGCTCATTCAGCGTGTAGCAGGCGCGAGTGCGTGGCGTCGGCGGCGCGCTCCTGCCCGCAGCAGGTGCGGTGAGTCGCCATACAGGTACGACGATTTGCGCAGGAGAGCCAACCTGCCGCAGTGTATCTGCGTGAGCAGGTCGGCAAGCGGTTAAAGTGTATATCCACTTAAACAATCAAAATGGAGAAAACCCTATGTCTGTTATGTGTTCCTATTCACACAACATACCTAAACAATAAAAAAAAATAAAAAATTCTTACCTTTTGAAAGTTTCTTAGGAAAAGGCCTTGTGTGAGACTGCAAGTCTAGTTTACTGATAGATATTATATATACAATTTTTCAAGTTAAAGTGATAATAAAGGCTTTCTTTTTCTTTTCTTTTTTTTAAAAATAACAAACATGTTATACTGCTCTGCGCAGTGGTTTTGCACAGAGCAGCCCAGATACTTCTGTTCTCGAGTCCCTCTCCAGCGCTGCTGGCTCATTCCCTCCTGCTGAGTGCCCCCAGAGCAAGCAGCTTGCAATGGGGGCTCCCAAGTAGGCTAGTTTCTGAGCCACGGCTCTGCGCGTCCATTTACACACAGAGCCGTGGCTCGGCTCGCCCCGCTCACTGATTGGTTCACTGATTTTGATTGACAGCAGCGGGAGCCTATGGCACCAGCTGCAGTTTCAGCCAATAAGGAGGGAGAGTTCCCGTACAGCTGAGGCACATTGCTGGATCAAGATGGAGCTCAGGTAAGTATTGGGGGGGGGGGCTGCACAGAGAAATAAGTGTTTATTTAAGAAAGTTTTTATCTTCTATAAAACACTCATAAATGTGGTACACGTAGTGTGATATGTGGATTGATGTAAGATACGTACTTCGATTTTTCGAAAGAGACACGTCGGGGGGGGGGGTTATGAATGGACTCGAGGTAGAACTAGGTCGTTACACGGAGTCGACATGCCCTTGAGAGGGAGGAATAACCGACTTTGACGTCGACCACGGTATCCGAGGGCGACGACAGTTAGTTTTAGTCACTTGGTTAGTCACTCGCCCCGCTCGGCTCGGTGCCGAGACACACATTTACCTGCGCGTCTCGGCACCGAGTCTTTGATCGGATGAACCCTCGGGGGTAACGTTCGACGAACGAGACCCCCGTGAGTCGTCCTCCCTTACTCGGTCGTCGCGACCTCTCCCTGAGCTCTTGTCTTCATAGACCCGACGAGACACGTTTTGGTGACGCGTCT
>BLSH010129954.1:357831-371151 GCA_018402905.1 Glandirana rugosa | reverse complement strand
AAACCCGTACTGGGCCAGTTGTCCACCCCTTCAAAACCCGTACTGGGCCAGTTGTCCACCCCTTCAAAACCCGTACTGGGCCAGTTGTCCACCCCTTCAAAACCCGTACTGGGCCAGTTGTCCACCCCTTCAAAACCCGTACTGGGCCAGTTGTCCACCCCTTCAAAACCTGTACTGGGCCAGTTGTCCACCCCTTCAAAACCTGCACTACATACATGGGATGCATGGTGGTTGCGACATTTTAAGATATAGAAACAGTGATATTGATACAACCACCACTCTCTGTTTTGAAGAGAACAGGGAGATTCCGATGCGTTTCGACAGTTCTTCCTCAGGGGTAAGTGGTCATATGATTAGCAATGTCGTGAAGGAAGACCGTTCCATCCAAAACTTATCTGCCTAAAAGCATCCAAAGATTCCAAAAACCGGCTACCCCGCTGTTCATCTGTATCCCCGTGGGACTGCTCATATATGAAAAGGGGTGGGGGAAGGGCAGAAAAATAGTCCACCCCATACAGTGCCCCTCTCGATTTATCCTCAACAGAGAAAGTGACTTCCCTGGCAAGAAGCCAATCTTCTATTGGAATTCTGCCCTTTTATAAGAAGGTACCGGATGACTCCAGTGACAAAACAAAATGTAGATCATTGAGGATGAGGAAGGAATTTACCCCCCCCCCCCCCCTGGGAACTCATCGCCACGCTGGGAAGGCGTCGCCACGCTGGGAAGGCGTCACTACGCTCGGCTTTGTTGGCCGATTACTTGCTTCACGTTGGTACGCTAGACCAACCCACCGTTGCCCAATTTGGACAAAAGTTGGACATTCCGTTGACCAACCATCAGCTCGTGTGTAGGAGGCTTTAGTGGTCGATCATCTTTATAAACCCTTTCCTATGTGACACCATGGGAGCGGGGTCTTGGATCGAGTATTGAGGGGGGAGGAGTAAGGCTTGGACAACAATAGCAAAGTCTTCACTCAACACTTCCATCCTTGAGGCTGCTTATAAAGTGCTCCTGTGGCAGTATTGGGTCCCGGCTGGGCTTGCCCAGGCTTCTCCGGGAAGCAGCAATTGGATTTTTTCGGAATTGTGGTCAACATGGGGATGTCTTGCATATATGGTGGTCTTCTTGCCCACGTTTGATTGGCTTCTGGTCCAGAGACTTTGGCCTACTGCAGATGTTCCATGGGACCGTCCTAAAAGGAAGCCCGGCTGGCTCTCTTGCATTGCCCTTTACCGGGCTTTTTTGCACCCCCAGCAGAGATTGGCTTCATACCTTTATTTCTGCCAAGCCGACCATCGCCCATGCCTGGAAGACCCCCTGCTGTTACCTTCCGGGGGGTGACAACCAGAATGACTGCTTTGATGGTCAATGAGAAGATTTCCGGTATATTGAGGGATTCACATGCCAAGTCTGGAGAAGTCCTTCTCTCCCGCCCCTGCCTCCGACTAGCTATGGCCGACTTTAAAGCTTCTCGTCCGTGGAGCTTGCACTCTCCTGGGGCCTCTCTGTTTGTCTCTTTTCCTTCTCTTCCTGTTTCCTACTTCCTTCTTTTTTTTTATATTTATTTATTTATTTTATCCTTTTTCACCCCTGATATGAAGGCGATCATTAGAGATTCTATAGCCTGTGATCTCTGCCTGATTCCTAACTTGGTCTCTATGGTCCTACAACAGTTTATTTATTTTATTTTTATTTTTTTTTGGCTTGTCATGATGCTCATTACGCGTTCATATGCGGTTTTATGATTTTTGAAATTTGAATAAAAATATTGAAACAGAACAATATTATTTTTAATCCTTTTTTTTATAGTAAAAAAAAAATAAAAATATATATTTTATTATTATTATTATTATTATAATTTTTTCCATTTTTTTAAAAATTATTTTTGCCTGGTGATCCTGCCAGTAACTTGCTTCTTTCCTTCTGTTGGCATTGGATTTGTGGCAGAATCCAAGTATGGGTTAGCTTTTTTTTTTTTTTTTATTTATTTATTTATTTTTATTTGTGAACCGTTTATAGCTAAAAGCTTTTCTTTGTAACAGACAAAAATGAAGCAAATATACTGTGTAAGAGGAACTCCTCCTTGCATCCCAAAGGGGTCAACCTTTTTTAATATTTTTTTTTTTTGGGGTGTGGGGGGGATGGTGGCGCAGTCTTCTGGCCTTTTTTCACAATGGTTTTGCCTTTCGGTATGCAGAGATTTCTTCGCTCTCGGCGTGCTTTGCTGACCTGTTGCCGGCCGCCTGCTAATTTATGTAAATGATACGACGCCGGGCGACTAAAGCAGACTGCGCCGTCCTCCTCCCTCGTGCAGTAATTAAGATGAGGAAGCGTGAAGGGATGGCGAGGTTGGCGCTTTGCTCGCGGTGTCGCTCTGCATCTTTCGGGGCGGTAATAATAGCGGGCTCTGGGGTGACGGGGGGGGGGGGGGGGGTGAATTATCTGAAGGAAGACGCAGCAAAAAGATCCAATTTTTGCGCCCGTCTGAGATTTCCTTCCACAGGCATGGCCCCGCCGCCGTGCAGGAAATTGCGCCAACCGCCATGAAGCTTCATATTTTAGTCCATGCCGACCCATCCCGTTCTGCTGATTTTTAAACTGATACTTTTTTTTTTTTTTTCTCTTGCCCCCCCACGTTAATGAGTATGCGGTGTATATAAAGTACCCCTACTCCTTAACCGAAAAAGTGTAAAGGGTAAATTAAAAACGCCAGTTCTGTATATAAAAAAAAAAAAATTCCCGGTAAATCCAATCGCCCCACCGACCCGCAAAAAAGTAAAAAAAAAAACCTCCTGCCATCTAAAAGCTCTTAAATGACTAATGGGCAGGGCCACCCGGTGACATCGCCCCCTTGTGACATCACCGACCCAGCATGCCCTTGGTCGGTAACGTCACGGGGGGGCAACGTTACTGGGTGGCCCCCGCCCCTTAGTTGTCTAACATTGGGATTGGAGGTTTGTTTGTTTTTTTTTTTGATTTTGGGGAGGCGGGCGGCGTGATTGACGATGGATCTACAATGGGGGACATTATTAAAAAAAAAAAAAATAATAAATTGTCCCCCCCCCCCCCGCTGTAGATCCATCGTCAATCAAACCTCCGGTCGTCTGCCCCTATGGAAGCTAAGCCCCCTGTCTGCAGACCCCCCCACAACCCTGGCAGAGGCCCTTGTCGCCATCAACATTGGAGGGGGGGGGGGGAACCCTACGTCGTGGTTTGGGTGTGGTGTGTTTTTTTTTTTGTTTGTTTTTTTTTTATTATTCCAAAAATCGGGTCGGTTTTATCGTTTTTATGAAGTTTGTGTTCCCTAAAATGAACTTTTAGTGTCTTTTTTACTGAATTGTTTGCATTTCACTTTGCGGTGAAATCTTATGACCTAAAAAAAAAAATTGGAACTACCGCTATTTTATTCTCTAGGGTCTCTCCTTTCATAAAATATGCAATGTTTTGGGGGCTTTTATTCAAAAATTAGTTGTTTTTTTTTTTAGGCTTGTGAGCAAAAATGTCTCTGGCAGTGAAAGGGTTAAACCTGCGCTGTGCGCGGGGTTCCAACGCAGCCAAGAAATGCACAGGCACCAGGATTTACATCTCTGTGCTGACAGCTCAGTCCAGGAAGTAGATGGAGATCCTGGCTGATGACTGAACAGAGATGGTGCCGTCTTGGAGGGTAAAGCAATGGCAGAGGGAGGCTGTGACCTCTGTGAGGGAATCAATAGCTGGAAGGGTGACAAGGATGCATGCTTGGGACAGATTTCTATGCCAGGTCCACTATAAGAATCTGTAGGAGTTTTGTGTTCGCTGGCTGCACCAATGATGGAGCATTGAAGGTGGAGACAGCCAGGCATGCAGCATTTTCAGGCGTTGAGCAGCAGCAGCCCCCTTATCTGTAATGACGCTGGCATCGGATTGCAGCCATTTGTTGGGATTTATTTTTATCTGCTGTTGACTCATCGCTGGGCGAGCGCTGAGTCATGTGCAACGCCGGCTCTGCACCCAATGGGGTGACTGCACTCGGCACGCAGGCTGACAATCACCCCGCCGCTATATAAAGATCACAGGCCTGCCAATCCATCCATCCATGTGCTCCATCCATCCATCCTCCCATGTGCTCCATCCATCCATCCATCCTCCCATGTGCTCCATCCATCCATCCTCCCATGTGCTCCATCCATCCATCCTCCCATGTGCTCCATCCATCCGTCCTCCATCCATCCTCCCATGTGCTCCATCCATCCATCCATCCTCCCATGTGCTCCATCGCTCCATCCATCCTCCCATGTGCTCCATCCATCCTCCCATGTGCTCCATCCATCCTCCCATGTGCTCCATCCATCCATCCATCCTCCATGTCCTCCATCCATCCATCCTCCCATGTCCTCCATCCATCCATCCTCCCATGTCCTCCATCCATCCTCCATCCATCCTCCATATGTTCTGTCCTCCCTTCATACCCCCCGTCCTCGCCTGTGATTCAGACATTCAGGTCACTGCAATGTTTCCTTTTCATTATCTGGATTTTATTCTGCACATTTCCCACACATGAAATACAAAGTATCGGGAACTGGAAGGAAAGTTTTGTGTGAAGAAAAAGGAATTCATAATCTTGTCCTGCGCACCTCTTCTGTACTTTCCCAGGCCTCCTTCACATTATTATCGCATAGCGGGATTGGGCGCCTCGCTACAAAATGTGTAACATTGTGATTTTCGGGAGTTTTCTGCGCGTCGCACAGCCAGGCCATTCACTTTCACACCTGAGCATTGCATTGTTGAGCTTTGGCGTTTTGTTGGATTGGGGGTCCATATAGGGATTGGGGGTCCATATAGGGATTGGGGGTCCATATAGGGATTATGGGGTCCATATAGGGATTGGGGGTCCATATAGGGATTATGGGGTCCATATAGGGATTGGGGGTCCATATAGGGATTATGGGGTCCATATAGGGATTGGGGGTCAATAGTGTTAACTACTTAAGATTAAGGTTGGAATATTTTTTTTAATTTAATTCAATTACATTTTGAGCAAAAAAACTCAATAAAACACTTAAAAACGCCCACATTTTCATGCATTTCTATTTGGGGAAAAAACGCTTCAAAATCGCACCAATCTGCCTGATTGAAGCTCCAGAACTTTTGAGCTCCAGGCGTTTGGCGTCAGGCGACTTGTAGCGGAGATGTGTTCACAATTCAGCGGGGGCGCGGGACCTGGAATGTGGTGGTGGAGTGGTGGTGGAGTGGTGGTGGAGTGGTGGTGGAGTGGTGGTGGAGTGGTGGTGGAGTGGTGGTGGAGTGGTGGTGGAGTGGTGGTGGAGTGGTGGTGGAGAGGTGGTGGTGGAGTGGTGGTGGTGTGGCAGCGGCGGTGTGGCAGCGGCGGTGTAGCGGTGGTGTAGTAGCGGTGTAGTAGCGGCGGTGTGGTGGTGTAGTGGCGGCGGTGTGGTGGTGTAGTGGCGGCGGTAGTGGTGGTGTAGTGGCGGCGGTGGTAGTGGTGGTGTAGTGGCGGCGGTGGTAGTGGTGGTGTAGTAGCGGCGGTGTGGTGGTGTAGTGGCGGCGGTGGTAGTGGTGGTGTAGTGGCGGCGGTGTGGTGGTGTAGTAGCGGCGGTAGTGGTGGTGTAGTAGCGGCGGTGTGGTGGTGTAGTAGCGGTGGTAGTGGTGGTGTAGTAGCGGCGGTGTGGTGGTGTAGTAGCGGTGGTAGTGGTGGTGTAGTAGCGACGTCTATACAATGATTTCCAGCTTCTAGGATATCACAGCTATGGAATGCACAGAGTTTGTATCGTTCTCTATACCTAGAATTGTTCAGTGATCCGGGTTTGTAGCGCATTACAGAAGAGCTGGGATACTCGGATAATATGGAAGGTGATACTTATTATTTTTTTTTTTTTTTTAACCCCCCCCCTGTTCCTCCCATGCACTGACATGCAGCGTCCCATCATTCGGGGGGTTGGGGGGGATGGGCAGGCAGGAACGTGAAGTGCTGATAACTTGGATGCTCGCGGCCGTCTCGTGTCCAGCAAGGTTTGAGCATTGGAAGCAAACATCTGCCTGTGGGGCCCTCCTCTGATCTTCTGTGTTCAGTCCAATGGCAGCTGATGGCCCTGGAGGCTCTTCTGGGGCCCCTGTGTATGGAAGGAGCTGATGGCCCTGGAGACTCTTCTGGGGCCCCTGTGTATGGAAGGAGCCGATGACCCCAGAGACTCTTCTGGGGCCCCTGTGTATGGGAGGAGCTGATGACCCCAGAGACTCTTCTGGGGCCCCTGTGTATGGAAGGAGCTGATGACCCCAGAGACTCTTCTGGGGCCCCTGTGTATGGAAGGAGCTGATGACCCTGGAGGCTCTTCTGGGGCCCCTGTGTATGGAAGGAGCTGATGACCCCAGAGACTCTTCAGAGCTGTAGGAGGGGCTAAGAAGGCTCCACCCACTACAAAAATATACAGGGGGGGGGGACAAAACCAGTCCCCCTGCAGGCTGTTTCTTCTCTGTGCCCGAGGACGTGGGCACGTGCCAGTACAATGGTTGACAACCACTTTAAGGGGAGGGCCGAGAACCTGGGCGCAGCGTCCTTAACAATGCATGAGCAATGAGCTGTCACCGGGTTTCCCTGCTGCCAGCTGAATGTAAAAATAAAATATTGTTGCCAGCAATGGAAAAATGTGAACCAAAGACAGCTGGGGGTCCCCCCACCCCCTTCCAAATACATTCCAGACCCTTTAGGGGGGTAAAGAAGGGGGGGGGTATGTATGTTCTTTATGGAACAGTATCTCACAAAAGTAAGTACACCCCTCACATTTCATGTGACAACACTGAAGAGCTGACACTTGGCTACAATGTAAAGTAGTGAGTGTACAGCTTGTATAACAGTGTAAATTTACTGTCCCCTCAAAATAACTCAACACACAGCCATTAATGACTAAACCGCTGGCAACAAAAGTGAGTACACCCCTAAGTGAAAATGTCCAAATTGGGCCCAATTAGCCATTTTCCCTCTCTGGTGTCATGTGACTCGTTAGTGTTACAAGTTCTCAGGTGTGAATGGGGAGCAGGTGTGTTAAATTTGGTGTTATCGCTCTCACTCTCTCATTCTGGTCACTGGACGTTCAACATGGCATCTCATGGCAAAGAACTCTCTGAAGATCTGAAATAAAGAATTGTTGCTCTACATAAAGATGGCCTCTAGGCTATAAGAAGATTGCCAAGACCCTGAAACTGAGCTGCAGCACGGTGGCCAAGACCATACAGCGGTGTAACAGGAGAGGTTCCACTCAGAACAGCGCCTCACCATGGTCGGCCAAAGAAGTTGAGTGCAGTGCTCAGCGTCATATCCAGAGGTTGTCTTTGGGAAATAGACGTATGAGTGCTGCCAGCATTGCTGCAGAGGGTGAAGGGGTGGGGGGTCAGCCTGTCAGTGCTCAGACCATACGCCGCACACTGCATCAAATTGGTCTGCATGGCTTTCATCCCAGAAGGAAGCCTCTTCTAAAGATGATGCACAAGAAAGCCTGCAAACAGTTTGCTGAAGACAAGCAGACTAAGGACCTGGATTACTGGAACCGTGCCCTGTGCTCTGATGAGACCAAGATAAACTTATTTGGTTCAGATGGTGCCAAGCGTGTGTGGTGGCAACCAGGTGAGGAGTACAAAGACAAGTGTGTCTTGCATACAGTCAAGCATGGTTGTGGGAGTGTCATGGTCTGGGGCTGCATGAGTGCTGCCGACACTGGGGAGCTACAGTTCATTGAGGGAACCATGAATGCCAACATGTACTGTGACATACTGAAGCAGAGCAGGATCCCCTCCCTTCAGAGACTGGGCCACAGGGCAGAATTCCAACATAACGACCCCAAACACCTCCAAGATGACCACTGCCTTGCTAAAGAAGCTGAGGGTAAAGGTGATGGACTGGCCAAGCATCTCCAGACCTAAACCCTATTGAGCATCTGTGGGGCTCCTCAAATGGAAGGTGGAGGGGCGCAAGGTCTCTACCATCCCCCAGCTCTGTGATGTCATCATGGAGGAGGGGAAGAGGACTCCAGTGCCAACCTGTGAAGCTCTGGTGACCTCCATGCCCAAGAGGGTGGAAAATAATGGCGGCCACACAAAATATTGACACTTTGGGCCCAATTTGGACATTTTCACTTAGGGGTGTACTC
The DNA here is from genome assembly GCA_018402905.1 of Glandirana rugosa. Classification (NCBI taxonomy): domain Eukaryota; kingdom Metazoa; phylum Chordata; class Amphibia; order Anura; family Ranidae; genus Glandirana; species Glandirana rugosa. The sequence continues at coordinate 363,012 of BLSH010129954.1, read as the reverse complement.
ACTTTTGTTGCCAGCAGTTTAGACATTAATGGCTGTGTGTTGAGTTATTTTGAGGGGACAGTAAATTTACACTGTTATACAAGCTGTACACTCACTACTTTACATTGTAGCAAAGTGTCAGCTCTTCAGTGTTGTCACATGATGGGAGGGGTGTACTTACTTTTGTCACATACCGTGTGTTCTCTGTGGCTCTGAAATAAAATCTCACACACTGGCCTGCTCCTCACATTGGATCCGGTTAGCGGCCTGCAGAGTACAGCAGGGCGACGCTTTGGGGGAATTCCTGAAAAAGGAATTTCAGCGCCGCCTGTGACGCAGCCAACGCGTTTCTTCACATCTCCCCAAAAATAGAAAAGAATTTCAGTTACACTGCTAGAGATCCGAGTGTGGAGAGACGACTAATTGGGTCACAATTATCCAATAGGAATAAATATGCTAGTGTGTGTGTGTATATAATAATAATAATATAATAATAATAATAATAATAATATTAATTAAAAAAAAAAAAATTATATATATAAATATTTTTTTTTTTTTTTTAAATTACTAAAAGCAAAACTGTCATTGCAACTCACCAATAGTAGATTTGGTGACTGCATTTGTTTTTCTTTTTCTCATGGTAGGCAAGTACAGGAAAAGGAATCCCCCACCCCATTACTTTTCTGGGGACAACCCAAAATGTGGGATTTACTTTCACTTTTAATGGTAAACGGGACAAAAGGAGAGGGGGGCATCTCCCTAACGGGGGTCACAGACAGCAATAAAAACTGACAGGGGGTCTAATCCCCCCCCCCCCAATCTCCATCCAACACTGAAAAACAAAGTTGACTTTAACCTCTTCACGACCGCCCCACACAGATGTGCTGCGGCAGGGCGGCTGCTCTGCACCCTATCGGGTACCGCAGGGATCCTCAAACTACGGCCCTCCAGCTGTTGCAGAACTACACGTCCCATGAGGCATTGTAAAACTCTGACATTACCAGACATGACCAGGCGTTATGGGAATTGTAGTTCCTGAACATCTGGAGGGCCGTAGTTTGAGGACCCCTGGGGTACCGGGTACGTGATCTGGCACTTCCGGGTCTGGGGGGCACCCCCTCCGCAACCCGCTCCCACTGTATTTGGACACAGCGGGGGCCAATCAGCAGGTCCGGCGGACGACGTGCCTGCCGGGACCCACCGATCGTTCAGGAGAGAGGCAGTGCGGCGTTCTGCGAGGAGGGAGGGCATAGATCTCATGTTTCTGCGACAGCAGAATGTTTTTTTTTTCAAAACTGTCACTCTTTTTACATTTTTTTTATTTATGTTTTATAGTGCAAAAATAATCGAATTCCACCAAAAGAAAGCACGGGGGGTGGGGGACAGAAATTTTATTTGGGTACATTGCTACTTGATCACGCCATTGTCCATTAAAATAATGCAGTGACTTAAAAAAAATGGCATGGTCATTAAGGGGGGGTAAATCTTCCCGAGGGCAATGGGTTAACAGGGTTGTAAAGGTGTAAGATGCATTCTATGCTTTAAGATAAAGAACATTCTGTGTGCAGCAGCCCCCCCCAATACTTACCTGAGCCCCCTCTAGATCCAGCTATGTTGCAGGAGTGTCTTGGCTGTGTGGGACTCTCCCTCCTCATTGGCTGAGACAGCAGCATAACGCCATTGGTTCCCACTGCTGTCAGTCTGTGAGCCGATGGGGAGAGAAAGGGGTGGGGCCGGACCACGGCTCCATGTCTGAATGGATACTGGGAGCTGTGGCTCAGGTGCCCCCATAGGAAGCTGCTTGCTGTGGGGGGCGCTCAGCAGGAGGGGAGGGGCCAAGAGCACCGGGGGGGGACCTGAGAAGAGGAGGATCCGGGCTGCTCTGTGCAAATCCAACTGCGCAGAGGAGGGAAGTGTAACAGGTTTGTTATTTTTAACTAAAACAAGACTTTAGTTATCACTTTAGTAGTAAAGAATCATGGAAAAAGATAACTGTATCTGATTTTCACTATTTGCACCAGGGGCGGACTGACCATGTGGGCACTGCCCGAGGGCCTGGGGTCAGTGGGGGGCCCCATGAGAGGGATCACTAAATGGGGCTGCGGTCTGGACCAAATGACTGTACTGACAGTACCGCGGCCGCCACTTAGCAGCTGTGCCCTCTCTTTGGTTTTCCGCCAGCCACTGCCGCCATACTCAGAGCGGGCGGGAGGTGTGAGGTGCTACTGGACTATCGGCAGAGAATGCGGAAGCCTTGCAAAATTAGCAAGCGGGTAATCGCGTAACAACATAGTAAGTTGGCCACCTCCCACCTCCGCCCACTGTGAGCGTGGCAGCGGTGGCTGGCTTGAGAGGATACCCACCTCGGGCTGATCGATGCCTCTGCCCTGTCAAGGTAGGACTGAGCAGAGGAAGCTTGCAGTATAAGGGGCACTGTGATGGACGCGGCACTGATATATACATGGCTCTGTGATGTGGGCAACGCTGATGTACAGGCAATGTAAGCAACACTATGACGTACGGGCACTGTGATGTAAGCGGCACTATGACGTACGGGCACTGTGATGTAAGCGGCACTGATGTACAGTCACTGTGATGTAATTGGCTCTGTCGTGTATGGGGCATGGTGATGTAAGCAGCACTGATCTATGGACACTGTGATACAAGCAGCACTGATGCTCGGGGCACTGTGATGTATGGGGAACTGTAATGTAGGTGGCACTGTGATGTCATTGGCACTGTTATGTACCCGGCATTGTAATGTAAGCAACACCGATGTATGGGGAACTGTAATGTAGGTGGCACTGTTATGTACCCGGCATTGTAATGTAAGCAACGCCGATGTATGGGCACTGAATCAAGTGGCACTGTAATGCACATTTTTTGGAAATGGAACTTTGTTCCACTTTAATGTAGGTTTATTTTCTTATTAAACATTTTATTTTGGGCATAGTCTAGAGAATTTCTGTGCCGAACACGCAATATGGGTAGTGGGTGTGACACAGGAGGCCCCACAATCTCCTATTCCCTGGGTGCCCCATGAGTTCTCAGTCCGCCCCTGATTTGCACAATGTGGTGTTTTTTGGAAACCAATCCGCTTTGCCCGCAGTTCCACTGTAAGGTCCTCGCTCGCTCACTTCCTGTTAGGTGACTACACTGTCGCCTTGTCTCCCAATTGTACTTCTGCGTTGTCACGCGGGCTTCCGATGGGGAATCCATGTGGCCACTTCAGCGCAGGCAGGGCTGGTGCAAAGATTTTTGACACCCTAGGCGAAACCTCATTTTTCCACCCCCTTTGGCTCTGCCCCTAACGCTGCCCCCCTTTGCCCTTGTTCATGTATAGGATGGAAGTGGCGGAGGTGGAGATTTTTGCAGCGCCTCTCTACCCATTTCTTTAGCCGTGGTCCGCAGTCCCACACCTGTGCCTCTGGACCCGGCCTAAAGACAAATAATGGCAACATGGCTTCCACATGCCAGCCGTGGTCTGCAGGTATATGGGCAGGCTAGGGTAGTATATGGGCAGGCTAGGGTAGTATATGGACAGACTATGGTAGTATATGGACAGGCTAGGGTAGTATATGGACAGGCTAGGGTAGTATATAGACAGGCTAGGGCAGTATATAGACAGGCTAGGGCAGTATATAGACAGGCTAGGGTAGTATATAGACAGGCTGGGGTAGTATATGGACAGGCTGGGGTAGTATATGGACAGGCTAGGGTAGTATATGGACAGGCTAGGGTAGTATATGGATAGGCTAGGGTAATATATGGACAGGCTAGGGTAGTATAGGGACAGGCTAGGGTAGTATAGGGACAGGCTAGGGTAGTATAGGGACAGGCTAGGGTAGTATATGGACAGGCTAGGGCAGTATATGGACAGGCTAGGGCAGTATATGGACAGGCTGGGGCAGTATATAGACAGGCTGGGGTAGTATATGGACAGGCTAGGGTAGTATAGGGACAGGCTAGGGTAGTATATAGACAGGCTGGGGCAGTATATGGACAGGCTGGGGTAGTATATGGACAGGCTGGGGCAGTATATGGACAGGCTGGGGTAGTATATGGACAGGCTGGGGCAGTATATGGACAGGCTGGGGCAGTATATGGACAGGCTGGGGCAGTATATGGACAGGGGCTTGGCGCCCTGGGCAGCAGTGCGCCCTAGGCGGCCGCCTACTCCTTCTAGTGTTGGAGCCGTTCCTGGGCGCAGATGACGCAGGCGTGGTCCCTGTCGGGAAACCCCCCGCCCTGAGAAACTCCATGCAGTGCTTCTAGTTGGGGAAGTGGCTGCAAAGAGGCTGCAGGAGAGCTGAAATGTAGGGATGTGCTAGAGAGAGTTCAAAGAAGGGCAACAAAGCTAAAAAGGGGACTGGAGGACCTCAACTACGAGGAACGACTGCAGTCACCAACTATTCTCACTGGAGATGCGACACTTAGGGGGGGGGGGACATGAATACCTCAATGGGCATCCCAGCATAGGGGAAAAAAAAACGATTTTAGTCTCAGGGAGTGGAAGGGCCGCGTCACACCTAGGGGACTTGTCGCCCCAAGTCGCTTGACATGAGAAATCCCATTGAAATGAATGGGTGCCGTCTTAATGTACGCTACTCAATTCCCTCCAAAAGGTTCCTCTCCGACTTCAAGGCGACTTCTATCCGACTTGTGCCCATAGAATTCAATGGAAGTCGGATCCCCCATCTATATTGAAGCGACTTTACAGGGAAAATAACTTTTTAAGGCAACCCCCTCCCTTCTCTGGCCACAGGCGAAGTCCCCTGGCATGGAGGTCGCGTTGTAAGTCGCACCGAAGTCGAGGTCAAATCGCCTAGCAAAGTCGCCTCTAAAGTCGGATCGCCTAGCTGTGAACCCGACCCTAAGAGGACATGGGGGGCCTCACAAGGAGACTGGAGAAGCAGTTTAACCTTAGCCAATTGCCGACCACCCATTGTGGCTTGACGGCAGCAACTTGGCTCTCCTGCGCGAACCGCCGTCGCCTGACAGCCGCAGGATCGTGTATTGTGGGCGCGCTAGCGGGGGAGCCAATCAGCAGGTGGGGTGGCCTCTATGTCCGCTGACCACCCGCGATCACTCCCGCTTGAACAGGACGGGGATCTGTGTATGCAAACAAGCGGATCCCCGTTCTGACAGGGGAGAGGGGAGCGATCGGTTGTTCCCTGTATATGGGAGCAGCGAAGCGGACAC
>BLSH010129954.1:340083-351047 GCA_018402905.1 Glandirana rugosa | reverse complement strand
CTCTGGTTGTCTGGGGCGGTCTCTGGACTGCGACTGTCTTTGCTGGTCTGGGGGTGTCTCTTTGCTGGATTCGGAGTGTCTCTCAGAATATCCTGTCACCGGCCACCCGTGCAAACGCCCCCCCCTCCCCCCCGATCGGGCTACCCAGTCTAAAATGCCCGGGCCTAATTTTTGTCCCAGCCCGGGCCTGATGCCTTCCTAGTTCTGTGACTGCAGTCTCTCACCCCACAATGTAATGGAAATCCCTTCATGTGGCTTTGCTGGGCGGACGCTGTGTAAGGCGATTGAGCCCGATGGGAGCGCGGCGCAGCACATGACCCCGGCCACTTGTAGGTAATGTAATTAAAATAGATTTTTGGAGCCGTGCCACGGATCTCTGCGGTGATCTCTTATTTGGAGCTGCAATGTCCGAGCCTCCGATCTGTACTAATAGTCTGAGTCTGAAAGAAGAACTGTCGGTGTTGCCTCACGGCATGCCTACAGGTGCACTTGCCTTTCCAGCTGTCAGCCTTTATTTGGCCCTCGCCGCTTTCGTTTGTCACCCCCCTGGGCTTGTGTGCCCCTTGTGATATTCTGTTCAGCTTAGTGCTGTCATTTGGGTACCCCTGCCAGACAGCACAGCCCGCTGATCACCCTCCACTGCACTTGGTCAGAACACGGCCCTAGCTGGTGATTGGACAATGAAGGTGCAGCATTGTATGGAGTCCTCACTCTTTCTCCTGTACAAGTGACTGGAAAGAAATGCAGATGAAGGAATTGTTGGGGGGAGTCCTGTGATCCCTGGGAGAGGGGATCAATACCTGGAAGGGTCGCACTCACGCATTACTCAGCATTTACATGGAAACCTCTGACTGATTCTGGGTCCCCTTTGGGTTCCGGATGCGGGGAACCTTCCCTCGCGACCCTGTAAATGTCCTATATACAAGTAGGGGGCTCAGGAAGGCCCCCCTGTGGACAGAGCTGGTGCCTTGGTGTGGATCCAATGTTAATATTGCTGCTTTCCCTTGTGGAAAGTTCTCCTCGGCTGCCAACTCCGTTCCGTTCTGAAAGCTGATTTTTCCATGTGAGAGAGCGGGGCGCCTTTCTGTGGACGCATTCAGCGGAAATCCATTTTCTTTTCCTCTCTGGGAAAAAAACAAGTCCTCTCTTTTTCCGGAGGAGCCTTGTCCAGGTAGAGGAGGTCCTGCCTGATGGGGCTGCTGGAGAAGCTTTCTGTCCGACTGAACTCCCCAAAATGTCCAAAGGGTGCCATAAAAATCGATTGTTCTGTATACAGCTCACAGGGTACAGCGTGGAGGGAGGTGAGCGTACCAAGAGGGGTCGTTCCATGATCCCAACCAATCGCTAATGGCACCATAACATCAATGGGCATCTAATATAGGAAGCAAAAGTATCCAACAAACACCGCGTATCAAAGAAGCTACAACAGATCCAGACGTAGGCCAATCATACATGGGGCACAAACCGTTACCAATGGTACAGCGATCAGAAGGCACCAATGTAAGGGACATTCTTCCCACTGACCACCAATGTAAGGAACATTCTTCTCACTGATCACCAATGTAAGGAACATTCTTCCCACTGATCACCAATGTAAGGGACATTCTTCCCACTGATCACCAATGTAAGGGACATTCTTCCCACTGATCACCAATGTAAGGAGCATTCTTCCCACTGATCACCAATGTAAGGAACATTCTTCCCACTGATCACCAATGTAAGGGACATTCTTCCCACTGATCACCAATGAACTATTAGGAGGAGTTCCTTGAGATCTGAAAATTATTTGAGGGGTTCCTCCTGGGTGGAAGGATGAGGTGTTCTGCTGTAGGCTGTTATGGGAATCGAGCATTGCAGGCCACCTGGGAGGACTCTCCAGTCGGCGGAAGCCATTGACTGACTGATTCTTGTTGCGCAGTGTTGTTTAGTAGATCCGGCTCTCTCCTGGTGCTCAGCATATTATTAATCAGTTCCACGTCTGGGGGATACAATGCCGCAGAAAGCGGTCCGGCTGCAATTAACAACTCTAATCCGTTTTGCCGTACAAAGAGGAACGCGTGAAGCCGGAAGCGGCTGTCCATGCAGCATTGAGGAACACGCGAGGCGTTCGCCGCAGACTGAAAGGACACCCAACTGCATTGACATTCAGGCCGAGTTCCCGCATTCTGGGTGTCTGCGCTCCAACGCACACAAAATGAAGCCAGCGGGGAAGATTTAATGAAACCTGGAAGCTGATTGGTTCCTATGCAGAGCTGCACCAGCGTTTGCACCCTCCAGCTTTAGTAAATCGACCTCGCCGTGGAGTCCTATTGTTCCCTATGACATTCATGGAGGAGTGTCGAGGTTTCCACAACTGGGTGGTTACAGAGGACCTTGTAGTCCACAATGCTGCATGAATAAATTCCTGACCTGTCATGATTTACAGCAACAGTTTGTTTTATTGTCTGGGGTTTTTTTCGTTTTTAGATTTTTTTTTTTTGGTAAAGCTCCACATTTTATCACCAAAAAAAAAAATCTGCCCCCTTGAGGTCAAGACGATGACTTCACCTAGGCTGAGATGATGTCATCCATTCTCCTGGCCACCAACCATTTAAAAGTCTGTCCTATCTTTTCAGAAAATACAGCAACCGTAGACTTGTGCAATTTTTTGTTTCAGTTTTGAATCCAAATTCTGATTAATTTTTGGTTATTCGGATTTATCCAAATTTCCAATCGTAAAGAATTTCATTAAAATTTGTTTAATTTTTCTGGTATCTAACAAATTCCAAATTTTCTGAATGATTTAAATCGGTTGAAAATTTATCGCCCCATCTGAATTCTGTGTGGAGAATTGTTGGTTGTTAAGGAGCGGGCCAGGAAGCCGGCTGTCGCGTCCTTAGCAACCGATTTAACTCATCAGCTGTCAGCGGGCTTCCCTACTGACAGCTGAATGTAAACCAGAGCGTGACGGAAATGAACATAAAATAAAGGAAAAAAACAGCATGGTGTCCCCCACCCAATCCATGCTAAGCCCTTGGGGTCTGGATGGATTTTTGGCATGGAATTATCCTCAAAATCCATACCAGACCCCAGGGCCGTCTTTAAGGCAGGGCAAAAGGGGCAGCTGCCCTGGGCCCTGTCATTGTTGTGGGGCTCAGAGCAGCTCCCTCATACTTGCCAACTATCCTGGTTTAAATTCCCTATTCCCTTGAAGTTTTAGACCCATGGTGTGTCCCGATATCTAAGTGCTGCTACTAAAGCTGCCCAACTCTGCCCTATTGTGTACCGACGACTCCCCTGCAGACCCTCTGTTTACATGTAAATAACCGGCATTGCTATGTAAATAGCGGCGGCCAGCTGCACTGATATGTAAACAAAGGTGGCATTCATATGAATATCATGCCCCCCTGAGGTCATATTCACCATCACCTATACTGGATGCTGCCCACTGGGGAGACAAAGGCATGCTAGAAAGTCCACAGCACGTCAGCAGATGCGTGGGGGTGTCAGATGATTGATGGCACTGCTGTGTATCTACTAAGGGGCAGCGCATTTCTGTGGTGTCAGGAAAGCCACTTTGCGCTCCCCAGTCCATGGTGTGCAGGCAGTGAGCAGATGATGTGCTGTAACCTCTAGCAACCAATCTGTGGGCAGTAATGATGTGCAGTAACCTCTAGCAACCAATCAGTGAGCAGTATTGATGTACAGTAATCTCTAGCAACCAATCAGTGAGCAGTATTGATGTACAGTAATCTCTGGCAACCAAACAAGCAGAAAGCGTGTGCTGTAACCTCTAGCAACTAATCAGTGAGCCGTAATGTGTGCTGCAACCTCTAGCAACCAGACAGTAAGTGGTAATGATATGCTGTAACCTCTGGCAACCAATCAAAATCACTGCTGATCTGATTCAGTAAACTGATTTTGAGTCTAGTTGCTATTTATTGTATGGCTCAGAGCAGGCGGAGAGTGAAATTGCATGGGGGGGGGGGGGGGGGAGGGAAGAAAAGAAAATATTTGCCCAGGGTCCAATCAACCACCCGTGAAGCGATCCAAATTCTATGTGAAGAATAGCTGATTGTTGAGAAGTGGGCCGGGAAGCCACTGATGACTCCTTAACTGTCAGCAGATTTCCCTACTGACAGCTGAATGTAAACAAAAGAATGCCGGCAATGAAAAGTAAAGGGAAAAAAAAGCACCCCCCCACCTATCCATACCAGGCCATAATCCAAGCATGCAGTCCGCGCCTGGCCAGGAAAGGGGAGGGGGGGGGCGAGCGAGTGCCGGGCCACACCCCCTCAACATGGGTGGGTAATTTGGTGTAGGGGGGCTTCCCCTATCCCCCAAAGTACTTTGACCCCATCTTGAGGTCGGGGGCCTCTTCCCTACATCGGGATGTGGGGGTCTGCAGGTGGAGGGGGGCTTATCAGAATCTGGAAGGCCCCTAGATCTCAGGCCATCCCGTATGTGGTGGGGGGGGGGGCACTCCGCACTGTTTATTTCCTTTTTATTTTTCATTGCTGACATTCTTTTGTTTACATTCAGCTGTCGGTGGGGAAGCCCGCTGACAGCTGAGTCATTAAGGATGCAGCTTCCCGGCCCCCTGCTTAGCCACTTCACCCCCAGAAGGATTTCCCCCTTTAGGACCAGAGCACTTTTTGTGATTCGGCACTGCGTCGCTTTAACTGACAATTGCGCGGTCGTGCGACAAAATTTGCGTCTTTTTTTCCCCACAAATAGAACTTTCTTTTGGTGGTATTTGATCCCCTCTGCGTCATTTCTGATCGCCGCTATAAACAAAGAGCGACAATTTTGTAAAAAAAAAAAAAATGTATTTTTGCTAAAATACGAATCCAAAAATAAAAAAAATATAGAAAAACAAATTTTTATCACCAGTTTTGGCCGATTTTATATTCCTCCATATTATTGGTAAAAGAAAATTGGCGTTTTATTGGTTTGTGCAAAAGTTGCCGCGTTTACAAATGATGAGAATTCATTTATGGGGTTTATTTTTTTTTTTCTCGGGATTGCGGCGGACATGTCGGACCATTTTGACACTTTTTATTTTTTTGGACCATTGGCATTTTATACAGCGATCAGCGCTATGGCGGCACAGGGGTGTAGTGGATATCACTTTTCGTCTGGCAGCAAAAGGGTCGCTGGTTCGAATCCCAACCGTGACACTACCTGCCTGTAGTTTACATGTTCTCCCTGTGTCTGCGTGGGTTTCCTCCGGGTGCTCCGGTTTCCTCCCACAATACAAAGACATGCTGGTAGATAAATTAGATCCTCTCTAAATTGACCCTAGTATATGAATGTGATTTAGGGATTTTAGATTGTAAGCTCCTTGGGGGTAGGGAGTGATGTGAATGTACAATGTATATGTAAAGCGCTGCGTAAATTGACGGCCCTATACAAGTACCTGAAATAAATAAATGAAAATGCATTGATTACTGTGTAAATGTCACTGGCAGGGAAGAGGGGGTAACCTGCAGGGGGCGCTCTAAGGGGTTAGCTGTGTACCCTGTGTGTGTTACTAACTGTATGGGGGCTGGGCTGGCTGGGGGAGGAGAGAGATCGTTGCTCCCATATACAGGAAACCTGTGATCACAGCCCTTCCCCCTCTGTCAGAACGGAGATCCGTGTTCACTTACACCGACCCCCGTTCTCTCACTACGGGGAACAATCGCCGGTAACCGGCGGACATCGAGTCCACCCTACCCCCGCTCCCTGGCTCCCCCCGTAATACATTAAGTGCTTAATAATCAGCTATTTTTCACACATGTTGAAGACCCGTGGCAACGCGTTTTAATGCTGGCTACAAAGGATAGTGGGGGGAGGGAACATGGTCTCACCCCCCCCCCAGCAGCGTAACATTGTAACTTTGTAGAAAGTCCTGAGATGAGAGGCTGCAGTTCATTTCAACGACAAACCGTTTTTATAGCCAACGCGTTTTGGGAGCCATGGCTCCGCCCCCTTCATCCCGCTCCTGAAGGATGCTTTGCATAATTGCAACTCTTTAGTATTGCCAAATCTCTATATTTATTCATTTTCTTAAAGTGGAACTCTGGGAAATACTATTTTTACAAGTTGGATTGAGTCAGCTTTGTTGCCTCTATAAGCCCAACGCGTTTCGGCGGCTATAACTCCGCCTCCATCAGGGCTCAAAGTGGAACAGCAGCAAAGCCTCATTTTTAGAAGTTGGATTCGGCTCGCTTGGCTACCCCGGCCTGGGGGACGCCAATGTTCTCATTTGTTCCATTACAGATATCATGGGAGCTTTAAATTTCTGGGCACTGCTGCTGCGACTTCTTGTCTTCTGCAATAATAATGGGGAGTGGAGGAGGGAGTGCTCCTTAGCACCTCCCCCATTTAGAAAACCGCACTCTATACAATGAATACAAGGAGTTCTGTGATTGGATGAGGCGGAGATGAATGTCGTGATTTACCTTCATCCAATTACAGAATGCCTTGTTTTTAGAGAATGAGATGAAGTGATGGGTGAGGTGCTGATGGAGCGCCCCCTATCATCATTGTGTGACGGAAAGTCGTAGCGGCACTGCCCAAAAATCTGACGCTCGCACTGTACCTGGCATGGAGTACAGCTGAGAATTTTAGCATCCCCAGCAGCCTTCCAGATATTGGATATCAATCTGTGGTAACCAAGCTGGCCCAATCTAATCCCCATATTAAGCTGTGATAAAGGGGCGGAGTTACAGCTGCTGAAATGCGTTGGGTCTGTAATAGGTAACCAAGTTGGACAGATCTAATCCTCCCCAAAAAGTGATTGTAAAGGCATTTTTTAAATAACAAACCTGTTCTACTTCCCTCCTCTGTGCAGTTGGTTTTGCACAGAGCAGCCCGGATCCTCCTCTTCTCGGGTCCCTTTTTGCAGCTCCTGGCCCCTCCCTCCTATCAAGTGTCCCCTCAGCCAGCAGCTTGCTATGGGGACACCCAAGCCAAGTCAGAGCTCTGTGTATCCATTCAGACACGGAGCACCGACCTGGCACCGCCCCCTCTCTCCCCTGATTGGCTGACTGAATGACGGCCGCGGGGGCCAATGGCACTGCTGCTGTGTCTCAGCCAATTGGGAGGAGTGTTCTGGACGGCTTAGACATTCATGGTCATCGCTGTAGAGAGAAGGGTCTCAGGTAAGTAATTGGGGGGGGGGGGTGGTGCTGCTACACACAGAAGTTTTTTTTTATCTTAATGCATAGAATGCTCCTTCTGCCTTTACAACCCATTTTAAACCCTGATAAAGAGGTGGAGTTAGTCTCTGAAACGCGTTTAGTAACCTCGAATTATAAAAACCAAACTGGCCCAATTTAATCCTGAAAAAGGGGTGGTGTTACAGCTGCTGAAACACATTGGCTTTATATTTCGAGGTAACCAAACTGTCCAGATCTTATTCCCACATTAAGGCCTGGTAAAGGGGTGGAGTTGGTCACGGAAACGCGTTGGATTTATAACCTGAGGTAACCAAACTGGCCCGCTCTAGTTCTGATAAAGGGGTGGAGTTGCAGCTGCTGAAACACATTGGTTTTATATTTCGAGGTAACCAAACTGTCCAGATCTTCCCACATTGAGACCTGATAAAGGGGTGGAGTTGCATTCGCTGAAACGCGTTGGCTTTATAATTGGAGATTACTAAACTGGCTCAATTTAATCCTGAAAAAGGGGTGGGTGTTACAGCTGCTGAAACACATTGGCTTTATATTTCGAGGTAAACAGACTGTCCAGATCTTATTCCCACATTAAGCACTGATAAAGGGGTGGAGTTGGTTGCTGAAACACGTTGGATCTATAACATGCGGTAACCAAACTGGCCCGCTCTAGTTCTGATAAAGGGGTGGAGTTGCAGCTGCTGAAACACATTGGTTTTATATTTCGAGGTAACCAAACTGTCCAGATCTTCCCACATTGAGACCTGATAAAGGGGTGGAGTTGCATTCGCTGAAACGCGTTGGCTTTATAATTGGAGATTACTAAACTGGCTCAATTTAATCCTGAAAAAGGGGTGGGTGTTACAGCTGCTGAAACACATTGGCTTTATATTTCGAGGTAAACAGACTGTCCAGATCTTATTCCCACATTAAGCACTGATAAAGGGGTGGAGTTGGTTGCTGAAACACGTTGGATCTATAACATGCGGTAACCAAACTGGCCCGCTCTAGTTCTGATAAAGGGGTGGAGTTGCAGCTGCTGAAACACATTGGTTTTATATTTCGAGGTAACCAAACTGTCCAGATCTTCCCACATTGAGACCTGATAAAGGGGTGGAGTTGCAGCTGCTGAAACACATTGGCTTTATAATTAGAGGTAACCAGCTGGCCTGATCTAACTTTTTTAAAAAGCATTTTTTCCCCTTGAGTTCCTCTCTAAGCCCTGATGAAAGGTTACAGCCCTGAAACGCGTTGCCTTTATAAATGATCTGTCGTTGGAATGAATCTAATGATGTGGCGTTTCAATTCGGGATTCTCTTATCTTTATCACGACCCGAGGTTGATGGTGGGAACCCTTCGTTGTGTAGAAGCTGCCGGTCCCATATTTGGATCTTTCATATTTACCCCTCATTGGTTGATGGCGACAATAAATATATATAAAGAAATCTCTCGGTTCTCTCTACTTTCCCCGCCGTCTAGTCTTTGGAAAGTGCAGCGTTGCCCCGGGAATATAAACAAAGTAGAATTGGCGTTGGCGGTTTCCTGGCCGCGTCTCGCGGTCGTTTACATTCCAGCCTCCTGTCCCGTTATGGTCGCAGCGATTATTGCGCTCGGCTTCCTGTTCCAGGGAATGTTGTTCTTTCTCGCGTTTGATCTCTGAACTTTTTGTGCGGTACGAAGGTCAGGCGCAGTTAATGGAACTTTCTTTATTACCATGGTGTGCATTCTGTTACTATTGTTTACATTGTTTCTTTTCTTTGTTTTATGATTGATTGTTCCGTCACCGACACCAAGCCAGAGGGCCGACCATCGCTGACAGCAGAACTCCGGCCTCGCATGACATCACCGTTTATTCCGGCTCTAGAATTCATTACATTTAACATGGTTGTAAACCTCAGACATGAAATCTGAACAAAGCACATCCCTCTATAGTGTGTGCTTGGCTCAGTCCAGAGCACTAAGTGTCATTTCTGTCTGCTGCCTCCTTCCTCTGCTATCTTGCTCTGCTCTGGGACAAGTCCACACTATAGAGGGATGTGCTTTGTTCATATTTCATGTCTGAGGCTTACAACCACTGTAAATGTAATGAATTCTACAGCCGGAATAAACGGTGATGTCATACGAGGCCGGAGTTCTGCTGTCAGCAATGGTCGGCTCTCTGGCTTGGTGTCGGTGAGCGAAGGAGTTCTCCTGACACCAAGAGAAAAAAGGTGACGGGAGGGAGCTCCAGGGCACAGCCTGGGATTGACAGCCTCAGTTCTGTTGCTGTGGTGTCCCTTCCCTCCAATCAGCTCTCAGAGCTCTCCTCACTGAGCCCTGCAGAGTGAAACTTCAGCTCTCTGATCCCTCTTTTTTATTTCTGAAAGCTCAGACCAGGTTTATAAATTCTGGGCTTTTAATGGCTTAGGGCCCTCCAAACGATGGCCCTCCAAACGATGGCCCTCCAAACGATGGCCCTCCAAACGATGGCCCTCCAAACGATGGCCCTCCAAACGATGGCCCTCCAAACGATGGCCCTCCAAACGTTGGCCCTCCAAACGTTGGCCCTCCAAACGTTCAGAAACTACAAATCCCATCATGCCTAAATGTCAGGGCTTTACAATGCCTCATGGGACGTGTAGTTCCGCAACAGCTGGAGGGCCGCGGTTTGGCGATCTTTGCTCTAGATCAGTGGTTCTCAACCTCCGTCCTCCAGTACCCCCAAGAGGCCATGTTTTGGGAATTTCTCTTAGACAAAATAGCTGTCCAAAATACCAAGCCATTGACTCTGATTTATAGCACCTGTGCAAGATAAAGGAAAACCTGCAAACATGGCCTGTTGGGGGTGCTTGAGGACAGGGTTGAGAACCACTGCTCTAGAGGAAAGAGGGGGCTGCAGATAAACAGGTACAACTTATGTAGGTGGATTGGTTTCCTCTCTGTGTATCACCCGAGGCCGGTCACTGCATTGAGTATATGGAGGGTTTACAACCTCTTTAAAGGCTGCTAGTTTGAATACCTGATTGTGTCTTTCTTAGCGTCCTCTGATCCCATGAAGGGGTTCCAATAGGGACAGCGAAGGCCACTCTGGACTCTCACACTTCATATCTGGCTGACAGGAGGAGAGAGCAGAGTGCACAATGCAGCCTTCGTTATAAATAACCAACCCGAAATCTAAGCAACTTTGTTTACTTGCCTTTGTTGCCACTGCGTATTTTTAATTGTCTGAGGCCACGTGGATGGCCGTGGTGAAATGGGTTGGACCCTCTAAAACTGTGGTTCTCAACTTCTGTCCTCGGGACCCACTAACAGGCCAGGTTTGCAGGATAACTGAAATGCATCACAGGTGATATCACTTGCTGCTCAGTGATTGCAGTATTCTAGTCTCCATCTCCCCAAGGTAATACTTAAAATCTGGCCTGTTGGTGGGTCCTGAGGACCGGCGTTGAGAACCACTGTGCTAGAAGGTCTGAGAGCAATTATACCAAGGATCGGGGTGTTCAAAAACCTGTAATATGCATGTTTGGTAAGGGCAAAACGTGGAACAGTCAACGCATTTTGGTGCTCAACCCCCCCTCGTCAATGCTTAAAATGCTGTAACTGGACCCAGTAGAGAATTTTGGTGCTCAACCCCCCCCCCTTTTTTTTTTTTTGATTGTTCCAGGTTCCTCCAGATTCTCAGGTATTAGTATTATTATCCCAAACGAATACTCTGTCGTACCTTACCGGTTACGCAAAACCCCCAAGTGTGTAGGGTGTAACTAGTCCCGACATTGCCCTGAGGTGGACTGTTTTTTTTTTTTTCCCCCCCCCCAACTCGTGGTTTTAAGAGATGACCCAGGTCAA
>BLSH010129954.1:316704-327599 GCA_018402905.1 Glandirana rugosa | reverse complement strand
CTGTCTCTCTCCCCTGTGTCTCCACGCTGTCTCTCTCCCCTGTGTCTCCTCGCTGTCTCTCTCCCCTGTGTCTCCACGCTGTCTCTCTCCCCTGTGTCTCCACGCTGTCTCTCTCCCCTGTGTCTCCACGCTGTCTCTCTCCCCTGTGTCTCCACGCTGTCTCTCTCCCCTGTGTCTCCACGCTGTCTCTCCCCTGTGTCTCCACGCTGTTGAGGAAAAGGGCCTCTTCCCGACAACTGTTGCCGATGGTTGTCGGGGTCTGTGGGGGGGCTTATCGGAATCTGGTAGCCCCCTTTTTAAAAGGGGGCCCCCAGATCCCGGCCCCCCACCCTATGTGAGTATGGGATACATTGTACCCCTACCCATTCACCTGGGAAAAAAAACACACTACGCAGGTTTTTAAAATATTTTATTAAATGAGCTTTGGCGTCTTCTCCCCTCTCCAGCGTCTTTTCTTCTGAGGGGTCTTCTATCTTCTGCTCTTTTGCGGGGTCTTCTCCCTCTTCCCTTCCTCCCATGTTGACATGACGCGATCTCCTGGACTAATGGATTATCCGCGCTCTGACCCTGCAGAAGAAAGAAGACGCCGGAGCTGATTTAATAAAATATTTTAAACACCTGTGTAGTGTGTTTACACTTTTTTTTTTTCGGGTGAATGGGTAGGGGTACAATGTACTCCATAGTCATTCACATAGGGTGGGGGGCCGGGATCTGGGGGATCCAGATTCCGATAAGCCTGCAGACCCCAACAACTACAGGAAGGGGTGGCCGGGAAGAGGCCCTTGTCCTCGTCAACATGGGGACAAGGTGCTTTGGGGTGGCGGACCCTCTTATCCAAAGCACCAACCCCCCCATTTTGAGGGCATGTGGCCTGGTATGGTCGGGGGGGGGGGGGGCACTCGCTCGTCCCTGCCCTCTTTCCTGGTTCTGGTATGGATTTTGGGGGAGACCCTATGCTGGGTTTTTTTTCGGCGTGGGGGTTCCCCTTAAAATCCTTACCAGACCAAAGGGTCTGGTACCTCTTGACGGGGTGGACAGTGAGTGAATGGGTAGTGCTCTGTGCTGAGAGGCTTCCTGTTCATTCACAGATTGAAGCATAGTAAATACAGTTTACTAAGCTTCAGCTATAAATGAACAGAGTGAATGAGTGGATTCACTGTGTTCATTTAGAAAAGAAAGTCGCTGGTAAATGACATATTTGCTAGCTCCTTTCTCTCACGCTCCATCCTGAAACCTCTCCTGCAGCAGCGGAGGGGGGGGAAGGGAAGCCAGGAGGGGGGGGGGAAGGGAAGCCAGCAGCATTGTGGGACGGGAAGCGGGGCAACACATGGGAAGCTCGGTCAGTAGGGAGAATTGGCACCGCACGTAGTGATTAGAGTGTGCCCAGGCGCACCTGGCACACCCCCTGCGTACCACGCCTGTACAATGTGTATGGCGCGGTAGAGGTCTGCATTAATGAATGAGCCTGTTGCATGGTAGCCAGTAGGGCTGGATTAAGAGCATCATGGGCCCAGTGCTGTGGATTTTGTTGGCCTTTTTTATGTAAATAAATACAATGAAAATGCAAACAATTTTTGTTAAAAAAAAAATTAAATATTGAAACAAATTAAATAGAGAGGGGGTGAGAAATTAGAGGAGGAAGGGGGTGAGAGAGAGAGGAGGGGTGAGAGGAAAAATTGACATATCAGTCATCTTAAGGAAGGGGCCTGGAGCTGCAGCTCCAATAGCCCCCATGTTAATCCAGCCTGGCAGCCAAGTATCCAAGAAGCCAGGTGCGGCTCATCCCCTTCAGACTCCACCTGTAGCTGAAGCCTTGGCCCGGGATAGCAGAATCTTTCACTTGCAGCCCAAGTTATAAAACCCCGGGGGGTATAGATATTGGCGTGCAGCTGGGGAATCCTCCGTCCATACAGACCCCTGTGCTGCGCTCCCATAGTAATCCCAGCCTTGTTCACGGGTGACTCACTGAGGTTTTCCTGTCGGTGTCGCTCAGGTTTGTCTACTTTTCCCTGTTTTTCTTGTCTGTGCCCCCCCCCCCAGAATAACGCCGGCGAGCTGGAAGCCCTTTCCTTCAAAGAGCCGGGTTTGCATTGGAAAGCGGTTCTCTCCGCAGTGAAAGGGCCCTCTATTCTCTGGACACACGCCGGCCAATCCCAGAGTCTCGTTTACAAGTCGCCTTCCCAGACGCGTCACGTCTTTTGCTCGCATTTTTTTTCAAAGCCTTCCTTAATTACATTAAAGTGGGACCTGTGTTAACCCCTACAATACCGCGCTCCCCTTCCTCCCCAGGCCTTCAGTGCTGTCGCACTTCGAATGACAATTGCGCGGTCATGTGACACTGCACCCAAATGTCATTTTTATCATTCTTTGCACTCAAATGGCTATAAATAAATAAACCTTTAAAAATTGTAAAAGTATATATTTTTTTTCTTCACTTTGTTATAAAACTTTGTAAATAAGTGTTTTCTCCTTCACTGACGGGCACTGATGAGGCGGCACTGATGGGTGGCACTAATATGCAGCAATGATAGGCGGCACTGATGAGTGGCACTAATATTCAGCGCTTATGGGCACTAAAAGGTGGGCGTGATGGGCACTGAAAGGTGGCAGTGATGGGCACTGAAAGGCGGCACTAATGAGGCACTAATATTTAGTGCTGATAGGCGGCACTGGTAGGCTGCACTGATGGGCATTGATAGGCTACACTGACAGGCACTGATGCTGCACTGATGGGTAGTAATAGGTGGCATTTATAGGCTGCGCTGATAGGCAGCACTGATGAGGCACTGATAGGCTGCACTGATGGGCACGGATAGGCAGCACTGATGGGGGGCACGGATAGGCAGCACTGATGGGTGGCAATGATAGGCGCCACTGATGAGTGGCACTAATGTTAAGCGGTAATGGGCACTGAAAGGTTGCAGTGATGGGCACTGAAAGGCGGCACTTATTAGGCACTAATATTCAGTGCTGATGGGCGGCAGTGATAAGCACAGATGGGTGGCACTGGTAGGCTGCACTGATCGGTGGCACTGATGGGCATTGATGGGCTACACTGATGGGCACTGATGCTGCACTGATGGGTAGTAATAGGTGGCATTTATAGGCGACACCGATGAGGCACTAATATGCAGCACTGATAGGCTGCACCGATGGGCACTGATAAGGCCCTAATATGTTGCACTGATGGGCAATGAAATGTTGCACTGATGGGTGGCACAGATGGGTGGCACTGATAGGCTACACTGATAGGCGGCACTGATGAGGCCCTAATAGGTTGCACTGATGGGCAATGAAATGCGGCACTGATGGGTGGCACTGATAGGCAGCACTGGTGAGTGGCACTGATAGGCGGCACTGATGAGGCACTAATAGGTTGCACTGATGGGCAATGAACTGCGACACTGGGTGGCACTGATGAGGAGGCACTGATTGTCTTCCTAGGTGGGCACTTGTGGGCATCGCTAATGGGTCTGCACTGATTATCAGCACAGACATCCCCTCCCCCATCCTGCCAGGAGAGCCGCTTATCGCCTCTCCTCTACCTGTGCCCTATCAGCGCGAATAAATGAAGGCCGATAACCGGCACTTCCTGGTTACACTGTGGTTGGACACAGCTGATCACATGGTAAAGAGCCTACATCACAGGCTCTGTACCGAGATTGGAGATGCGATGTGTCAGAAGGTCACGCCGCACTACCAATCGCCATGATTTCCACTCAGGATAATGGAACCCCCGCCCGGCCGTCTATAGGCCAGATGGGATGTGGTTAACATTCATAACAAAAATTTGTAACTAAGCTTCATCATTAATAAGCAGACCTTGTGCTCTATGCAGTGACTGTGCCTAGGCTGTGATGATGTCATCAGTCTGCTGCAGGCAGGAGGAAGCATTTCCTCAGTCTCCCCTCTCCCCGGTGTTGAGCAGAGAGCACAGGAAGAGATCGGCTCACTGGATTTCTGGCGGGATCAATGGGTATTTTGTGCACTTATCACACAGATCTAACAAAACCCTTTCAGTGGTCAATTTACCGGATCAAAAAAAGAGACGTTCATTGTTTACTTTCCACTTGTTGCACTTTCACTTTCTGCATGCTTGTTCCAGGCCTGAAGCCCTGGGGTGTGCATGACAGCCAGGCAATCGGAATTTTCTGGAGGCCTCCATGTTTCCATTATGAGCGCTTCTTTCATGGTGATAAATGTCGGGTAGAGCGGAGCTTTGCATTGCTGAAACTTTCAGCTTTTCCTCTACGTTCCTCCGTGTTTATTGATTACATTGCCATCTGTCCTCTCGCGCCCCCGCCGCAGCCAGCGTTGTGGGCGTTCGCCTGACATCTTACATTTGTTTATGGCGTCAATATTTACCTCTGAGAACTTCTGTTGTGATCGACGCGTTTCCTGACATCACTCCAGAGCCTGCGTTGTTCCCCATGCCTGGTTTTATCCCTTTATCTGATCTGCTGGTTATGGTTGTCTGAAGCGCTGAGTTGGAATTTAATTTTTAAAGGGATGCTCCACCCAATAGTATTTTTGTTTAGTGATGGGCGGAGCTTGGTGGGTGGATTCTGCCCTTGGCTTCTTATTGGTTACCAATGATGAGATCTCCCTGACATTATTTTTGGTTCTGTTCTTGTCCACCTGGGAGCTTTGGGTGTTCCCAGCTCCACCTTTTACATTCTCTAATATAAAAAAAACTAAATACAGCAGGGATGGTGGGAACCCCTCATAATGGGCATAGTGGGTGTACAGACCTGGGAACTTAGCACAGGGATGGTGGGAACCCCTCTTAATGGGCACAGCGGGCTTACAGATCAGGGAATTCAGCACAGGGATGGTGGGAACCCCTCATAATGGGCACAGCGGGCTTACAGATCTGTGAACTCGGCATACAGATGGTGGGAACCCCTCATAATGGGCACAACAAGTGTACAGACCCGGGAACTTGGCACAGGGATGGTGGGAACCCCTCATAATGGACACAGCGGGTGTACAGACCCAGGAACTCAGCACAGGGATGGGGAGGACCCCTTATAATGGGCACAGCGGGTGTACAGACCTGGAAACTCAGCACAGGGATGTTGGGAACCCCTCATAATGGGCACAGCAGGTGTACAGACCTGGGAACTCAGCACAGGGATGGTGGGAACTCCTCATAATGGGCACAGCGGGTGTACAGACCCAGGAACTCAGCACAGGGATGGTGGCGACCCCTTATAATGGGCATAGCAGGTGTGCAAACTGAATCTTGTCATGGAGATTTCACCATTAGAGTCAAACTGTCAGCTGGTTTAGCCTCAAGTTTCTACCATACATTGAAAATAGCCGTTTTGGGTGGACTGGGCCTTTGAAGGGTTTAGTTCTTGAATTGCACAGTCTTGTAACAAGTAAGTCCAGACATCAGTTAAGTCTGTGAATGGCTTGTGCTGTATCCAGCAAACACATTACGGGTAAGTCCCAAAATAGTTGACTTCTTTAATCTGCTCCAGTCAAGTTCCAGAGAAGCAGGTGGTGGTATTGCTTGCTTGTAGTGTGCAACTTCTTCTCTGCTTCTCTATATAGCCAGAGGTTTGTGGACACCTAACCATCACACCTACCCTATTCTAAAACCATGGCCACATTTATGGAGTTGGTCCTCCATCCTTTTTGTGGCTATGACCTCCTCCACTCTTCTGAGAAGACTTTCCACAAGATTTTGGAGGGTGTCTGTGGGAATTCATGAGATCCGGGAGGGATGCTGGATGAGAAGGTCTGGCTCCCTATCTGTTTTCCAGCTCACCCCAAAGGTGTTCAGTAGGATTGAGGTCAGGGCTTTGAGAGGAACACTTGAGCTCCTCCACACCCAACTGGTCAAACCATGGCGCTGACTCCACTCTTCTGGAAAGGCTTCCCACAAAAGTTTGGCAGGTCTGGGGAAATTTATGTCCAATCAGCTAAAGGAACATTTGTGAGGTCAGGTATTTATGTTTGATGAGAAGACCTGGCTCATAATCTCCATTCCAATTCATCCTAAAGGTTATCAGTAGGGATGAGGTCAGGACACTGTACAGGACACTGGATTTCCTCCACACCAAACTGGTCACACCATGTCTTTATGGAGCTGGCTTTGTACACAGGGTGGGGCGGGGGGCTCAGTCATGCTGGAACAGAAAAGGTTCTTCACCAACTGTTACCCCGAGGTTGGAAGAACACAATTGTCTACAATGCCTTTTATATGATTTAGTGTTACCCGGACCCTTCACTGGAGACACCTTAACGCCATCATTCCGAGAGGTGTCTGCATCCTTTGGGCCATATAGTGTATGTTAGGAGTGAGAGAACCCCGTTACCACTATTATTAGAGTTCTTGAACCTCCAAGGACAGGACTGATGTTGGGTGAGAAGACCTGGCTCAGACATCAAGCCCCGCGTTGGGCAGCAAAAAAAAGACCTGGTTCACAATTTGTGTTTCAATTCATCCCAAAGGTGTTCAGTAGAGTTGAGGTTGGGGCTCTGTGCAGGACTCTCGAGTTCCTCCACGCCAAACGGGACAATGTCCTTATGGAGTGCTCCATACTGGTCACACCATGTCTTTATGGAGCTGGCTTTGTACACAGAGGGAGGGGGTGGGGGGGGGCACAGTCATACTGGAACAGAAAAAGTTCTTCACCAACTGTTACCCCAAGGTTGGAAGAACACAATTGTCTACAATGTCTTTATATGATTTAGTGTTACCCGGACCCTTCACTGGAGACACCTTAACACCATCATTCCGAGAGGTGTCTGCATCCTTTGGGCCATATAGTGTTAGTGGTAACGGGGTTCTCTCACTCCTAACACTATATGGCCCAAAGGATGCAGACACCTCTCGGAATGATGGTGTTAAGGTGTCTCCAGTGAAGGGTCCGGGTAACACTAAATCATATAAAAGGCATTGTAGACAATTGTGTTCTTCCAACCTTGGGGTAACAGTTGGTGAAGAACTTTTTCTGTTCCAGTATGACTGTGCCCCCCCCCACCCCCTCCCTCTGTGTACAAAGCCAGCTCCATAAAGACACGGCGTGACCAGTATGGAGCACTCCATAAGGACATTGTCCTGTTTGGTGTGGAGGAACTCAAGAGTCCTGCACAGAGCCCCAACCTCAACTCTACTGAACACCTTTGGGATGAATTGAAATGCAAATTGTCAACCAGGTCTTTTTTTTGCTGCCCAACGCGGGGCTTGATGTCTGAGCCAGGTCTTCTCACCCAACATCAGTCCTGTCCTTGGAGGTTCAAGAACTCTAATAATAGTGGTAACGGGGTTCTCTCACTCCTATTATTATAGTTCTTGAACCTCCAAGGACAGGACTGATGTTGGGTGAGAAGACCTGGCTCAGACATCAAGCCCCGCGTTGGGCAGCAAAAAAAAGACCTGGTTCACAATTTGCATTTCAATTCATCCCAAAGGTGTTCTCAGTAGGGTTGAGGTTGGGGCTCTGGAGATTGCATGGCTTTGATCTTTAGGCACATGGGGTTGGAATGGGAGGTCCACCAAGAGTATCTGTTGATGGTTCCACAAACCTTAGTGTGTCTTTGGTCAAATTTTGTGATAAGGGGCCACGGGAACTTATAATGGACATTTTAATAATATGGTGGGCATCAAGGAGCAAAGGGTGTATTTTTGAGAATACTTTTTCCTTCATCACAATTGGGGGGTTCTTCTATCACCAACAAATGGAAGGTGGTGGACCGGTGCTCTTCCAGCAATGTATGGGTGAAAGACCAAAGCCTTGACGCCAGTTGGCCATACTGTAAAGATAAAGTTGACCATTGAAGGTTTGTACCATGAAATCTGTCCCTTCCTTCTCACGTGGACAGCTGGTCGTGTCCTCCATTGATGTCTATCTGGGACAAAGTTTGAACATTTTTATATTTGGTGAATTCAGTTGCTGTTTTCCTTGTCGCTTACTTTTTTTTCCCCATGTTGTCTTTCAGCAATCATTAACCAATGGCAGCAGGAATCCAAGGACACGGTGATCTCTCAGCTGCTCACCCACCTGCCTTTGCTGAAGCCTGGGAACATGGACGCCAAAGTGGAGTACATGAAGCTCCTGCCGAAGCTCCTGGCTCACTCCATAGAACACAACCAGCACATTGAGGAGAGCCGGCAGCTGCTGTCCTACGCCTTGATCCACCCTGCCACGTCGTTGGACGACCGCAGCGCGCTGGCCATGTGGCTCAACCACCTGGAGGACCGCACATCGGGGAATTTCGGCACCCAGGGGCGGTGCCGCTCGGATTCCCTGGATTACGGGCAGATGCATTATTACCACCAAAGACAGAACTCCGACGATAAACTGAACGGCTGGCCGAACTCTCGCGACTCTGGGATCTGCGTCAGTTCCTCCAACTGGCAGGACAAAAACGCGGGCTGCGAGAACGGACATTTGCCCCTCTACTCCTCCTCCTCCGTCCCCGCCACCATCAACGCTATCGGAACAAACACAAGCACAAGTAAGTCCCGCCACGTTTACTGGTTGTTGGTGTGAAGCTTCATCTGTTTTCTGTTGTACCTTTAAAG
Source organism: Glandirana rugosa (assembly GCA_018402905.1). Taxonomy (NCBI): domain Eukaryota; kingdom Metazoa; phylum Chordata; class Amphibia; order Anura; family Ranidae; genus Glandirana; species Glandirana rugosa. The sequence goes on along the minus strand of BLSH010129954.1, from coordinate 319,060 downwards.
CAGCGGTTCTCAACTCCTGTCCTCAGGACCCACTAACAGGCCAGGTTTTAAGGATAACTGAAATACATCACAGGTGATATCATTTACCGGCTCAGTGATTGCAGTATTCTAGTCTGCATCTCCCCAAGGTAATACTTAAAATCTGGCCTGTTGGTGGGTCCCGAGGACCGGAGTTGAGAACCACTGCTTTAAAGTGATACTAAACCCACGCTGTGCAATTCACACCCTCCCTTCTATTCCTGTATGGGGATGACGGCTCTGTAATTATATAAAAAAAATAAAAACATCATTCCTTTTTCCTAATGGATATCCAGCTGTCACATGACCCGGCTCTCTCCCAGCCTGTCTGCAGGGAAACATAAGCAGGAGGAGCGTCCAGTCCTCTGCTGCTGGTCACATGACCCAGCTTTCTCCCAGCCTGTCTGCAAGGAAACATAGGCAGGAGGAGCTTCCAGTCCTCTGCTGCTGGTCACATGACCCGGCTGTCTGCAGGGAAACATAGGCAGGAGGAGCTTCCAGTCCTCTGCTGCTGGTCACATGACCCAGCTCTCTCCCAGCCTGTCTGCAGGGAAACATAAGCAGGAGGAGCTTCTACTCCTCTGCTGCTGGTCACATGACCCGGCTCTCTCCCAGTCTGTCTGCAGGGAAACACGCAGGAGGAGCTTCTAGTCCTCTGCTGCTGGTCACATGACCCGGCTCTCTCCCAGCCTGTCTGCAAGGAAACATAGGCAGGAGGAGCTTCCAGTCCTATGCTGCTGGTCACATGACCCAGCTCTCTCCCAGCCTGTCTGCAAGGAAACATAGGCAGGAGGAGCTTCTAGACCTCTGCTGCTGGTCACATGTTCAAAACAACAACAGCCTTTGGAATACAGAGTAAAAATGAATATTAATAAACTGTTTTAAATTGTCATACAAACATATATTTGTAATCAAATCTTTTATTATTTTGTCAATAACACGGTGTGGGTGGATTTCTGCCAGTCACAGGCTTTGTCATGCCCCGTCCAGCCTGTGTGCTGGAACAAGAGGGAGGTAAAGCCTTCAGCTTTAGCTGGTTAGTGGGCATGGAGGAGGAGGGAGGGGAGTGGCCTGTCATTGTGTATACGCCCACATGTGTGACTCTATAGTCACATGGGCTGCTCAGATGTGATAGGGTGGAAATGCTCAGCATAGAAACCCAGAACTGAGCATGTGCAGAGCTGCCAACACTGCTCTGCAAAATCCCCAACTGCGGTGGGGACAGGAGGGGGCGATAGAGAGCAGCAGGATCAACCAGGATTTTTGCTGAATACAGAAAAGGAACCTCCTAGTGATGAGTGAGTGTGACCAGCATGGAATGCACCATTTATTCATCGTTTTTCTTTTTTGATGGGTTTAGTCGCACAAGATTGTGCATTGCATAAAATCTTAGCTGGAGCGTGGAAGGATTAGAACCCCTGTCAGGCCAATCACAGAGATCAACACAATTGTACACCATGAATAGAAGCCATCCATTGTGTACCATTGCCATGTGATCCTCTGTCATTGGTCACAGCGATCACCTGGTACAGGCGGCGGCCCGGTACACTGATCTGTCATTGGCTGTGTCTGGTCAGCAGGTGACAGACAGCGCTCCACCGCATTCCATGGAGCACGTGCCAGGCAGGACGTCCCTTGTCTATAGGCCAGGCAGGAGGTGGTTAAAGTCGTAATAAATGCAAAAGCAAACCGTTTATTATTTGCAGCTGATCAATTCTTAGATGTGACGGCTGCATTCGTTTATTTTTTTAGGCTTGTTTCTACTATTTTTCTAATGATGATCCTGCCAACAAGTCTGTTGGTGGTAAATGGTTTCTCTCATCCATGTAAGCACAAGAGAGCTTGTTCTTTTGAACAGGAGGGCTTATCTGCTTTCATTGCATTCTCAGTGATGTCACCGCTCTCTAGTGAATGGATAGGCTGCATTCTCAGTGATGTCACCGCTCTCTAGTGATTGGATAGGCTGCATTCTCAGTGATGTCATCGCTCTCTAGTGATTGGATAGGCTGCATTCTCAGTGATGTCACCTCTCTCTAGTGATTGGATAGGCTGCATTCTCAGTGATGTCATCGCTCTCTAGTGAATGGATAGGCTGCATTCTCAGTGATGTCATCGCTCTCTAGTGAATGGATAGGCTGCATTCTCAGTGATGTCATTGCTCTCCTAGTGATTGGATAGGCTGCATCCTCAGTGATGTCACCGGTCTCTAGTGATTGGATAGGCTGCATTCTCAGTGATGTCACTGCTCTCTAGTGATTGGATAGGCTGCATTCTCAGTGATGTCACTGCTCTCTAGTGAATGGATAGGCTGCATTCGTCACTGTAGTGACTCTTACGT
>BLSH010129954.1:112870-123379 GCA_018402905.1 Glandirana rugosa | reverse complement strand
TTCGAGGAGGAGGGATACAAACCGGTCACATGACCCAGCTCTCTCCCAGCCTGTCTGCAGGGAAACATAGGGAGGAGGAGCTTCTAGGCCTCTGCTGCCGGTCACATGACCCAGCTCTCTCCCAGCCTGTCTGCAGGGAAACATAGGCAGGAGGAGCTTCTAGTCCTCTGCTGCCGGTCACATGACCCAGCTCTCTCCCAGCCTGTCTGCAGGGAAACATAGGGAGGAGGAGCTTCTAGGCCTCTGCTGCCGGTCACATGACCCAGCTCTCTCCCAGCCTGTCTGCAGGGAAACATAGGGAGGAGGAGCTTCTAGACCTCTGCTGCCGGTCACATGACCCAGCTCTCTCCCAGTGTCACGTACCTGGCGGATGAGTCTGACTTATGCAGGGGATCACCTCTCTTGCAGCCCTGGTTCGAGAACCCCTGGTAGTGTAGACAGGGAGCTCAGGAGCACAGGGGGGCACAAGGGCTGTACTAGACCACTTGATGATAGGTGCAAGTCCACTGGGCTTGTGCAAGTAGAAGAGTAGTCGTACAGTCCGGGTTGGCAGCAGGCTGGCTTATGCGGTACAAGAGGAGCAGGCAGATGGGTAGTCAGGTGCAGGCAGGGTCGGCAACGTGCGGGTAGCAAAGGTACAAGAGGGCTAGGCAGAAGAGTCATCGTAGGCAGGCCGGGATCAGGGCAGGCAGATAGCAGCAAAGTCCAAAGGTAGCCGGGGTCACAGGAACAGGAGGTCACTCAGAAGCAGACATGGGGGTCACAGGTGCAAGGCAGGCAAGCTCACAGGTCACTGGGACACTGTAGAATGGACAGCACCTGCCTCCTGGTGCTGTCCAGCTTAAATGGCCGCCATTGGCACCCTTAGTGGGCGCGCATGGGAAGCCAAAAACAGGCAGGAGGACCATTTTCCTAACATTGCCCCCCCCCAAGGGGCAGCCTCCGGATGCCCAAACGAGCTCTCAGCTCTGGGTGTTTCTTCCAAAATTCCTCAATAAGCTCTTTGGTGTGGATGTTGCCCTCGGGTTCCCATGAGTTCTTCTCTGGGCCATACCCCTTCCACTTGACCAAGAACTGGATTGAGCCTCCCCTCTTCCTGCAGGCCAGGACAGCCTCCAACTCAAACTCCTCTTCTCCGTCCACTAGAAGTGACCCGGGGGGAGCTGTTCTCCGTTCCTGGAAAGGGATCCTGGGTCACCGGTTTAAGCAGCGTGACATGAAACACCGGATGGACTCGCGTAGATGGAGGCAGGACCTGCTCGTATGTCACCTTGTTGATTCTCCTTTTGACAGGAAAAGGCCCTATGTACCTGGGCCCCAATTTTTTAGAAGGGCAGGAAAGTTTTAAATTCTTTGTAGACAGCCAGACCTGCTGGCCAATTTGTAGATCCAACTCCCCTCTCTTCCCTTTATCAAAGTTCCTCTTACTGGTGGCTTGGGCTTGGGTGAGGGTCTCCTGAAGAAGCTTATTGTTTTTCTCGAGGAATTGGGTCATCTCAAGGACCGCGGGTACGGTGCTTTCCATTGCTAAGTCCGGTAGGAAGGACGGGTGGTAGCCGAAGTTTGCCCAGAAGGGCGACTGCTTGGTAGCAGAGTGGACCGTATTATTGTACGCAAACTCGGCTACTGGGAGAAGCGAGACCCAGTCGTCCTGGGAGTAGGAGGAATAGCAGCGCAGGTATTGTTCGAGAGTCTTATTGGTCCTCTCCGTCTGACCATTAGATTGTGGATGGTAGGCCGAGGAGAAGGCCAACTCGACTCCCAAGGTGGTACACAGGGACTTCCAAAAGCGAGAGGTGAATTGTACCCCTCGGTCAAACACGATATTGGCAGGGACCGCGTGTAAGCGGACCACTTCTCTTATAAAGACTTCTGCAGTCTCGGCCGCTGAAGGGGTGCCTTTCATCGGTAAAAAATGCACCATCTTCGTAAGACGGTCCACCACCACCAAAATGGTGTTGAATCCTGCTGAAGAAGGTAACTCAACTATGAAGTCCATTGCGATTTGCAACCATGGTCGCTCCGAAATGGGCAATGGGTTAAGCAGTCCCCAAGCTTTGGATTTCTCCGACTTGTTTCTGGCACAGATAGGGCATGATGCCACATAGCTCTGGCAATCCTCCTTCAGCCCAGGCCACCAGAATGAGCGGTGAGTAGCTCTGTTGTTTTGTGGCCACCTGCCATCTAACGTCATGACAGAGTCCAAGGATTACTTGCCAGAGTTCCTGTGGCACATATAGTCTGTTCTCGAGCCACCACAACCCATCTTTCAGGGTAAGTCGGGGGTCTGGTGGTTCGGTGAGACGGGTACAGGATCTTCTGATTTGGGACAGAAGGTCTTCCTGAGTGAGCAGGAAACTGTGGGCCGGGAGGATGGTATCTGGTGGTGATGTGTCTTCCGAGGCATGGAACATCCGTGACAATGCATCTGGCTTAACCTTCTTAGCTCCGGGTCTATAAGTAATATGTAGCTGGAACCGGGAGAATAGTGCCCACCTGGCTTGCCGGGGTCTCAGTCTTTTGGCGGTTCGCAGATACTCCAGGTTTTTGTGGTCGGTAAAGACCAGAACAGGGTGTGAAGCTCCCTCCAGGAGATACCGCCACTCTTCCAGAGCCGACTTGATCGCCAGCAGTTCCCTATTGCCTACATCGTAATTTCTCTCCGGGGGGGGGGGGGGGGAGAGTTTCCTGGAAAAGAAGGCGATGGGGTGTAGCGAGGCTTTTGGACCTTGTCTCTGTGATAGGACTGCTCCCACTGCTGTTTCGGACGCATCCACTTCTAAGATGTATGGTAGCGCTGGGTCCGGGTGCTTGAGGATGGGAGCAGACGTGGACAGTCTTTTAAGTTGGACATAGGCTTCTTAGGCCTCGGGAGTCCAGCGAAAGCGCGAGTCCTGCTTCGTGAGTTGGGTTATTGGGGTGATGACTGCTGAGAACTTCCGATAGAAGTTTGGGAACCCAATAAATCGCTGAACCCCCTTTTTGTCCACGAGAGCTGGCCAATTCAGGATGGCCGAGACCTTCCGTGGGTCCATGGTAATTCCAGTCGTTGAGAGGTTGAATCCCAGGAACGAAATGTTGGCGCACTCAAAGGCGCATTTCTCTGCCTTGGCATAGAGGCCGTGTGTCCTGAGACGGGTGAGCACACTTTTCACATGCCTGTGATGATCCTCCAATGACGGTGAAAAAAATCTGTATATCGTCTAGATATAAGACCACAAACTGGTCCAAGAAGTCCCAGAAAATATTGTTCACTAAGTGCTGGAAAGTTGCAGGGGCGTTGCATAGTCCGAAGGGCATCACGAGGTATTCGTAATGCCCAAACCGTGTGCGGAAGGCGGTTTTCCACTCGTCCCCTTCACGGATGCGGATAAGGTTATATGCCCCCCGTAGATCAAACTTGAAGACACAAGCAGTGCCTAACCTCTGGAAGAGCTTGGGGACCAATGGTAGCGGGTATCGGTTCTTGATAGTAATCGAATTGAGTTCCCGATAGTCTATACAGGGCCGAAGTGAATGGTCCTTCTCCACGAAGAAGATCCCGGCTCCTGCTGGCGAGGTGGATGGTCTAATGAAACCCTTTTTTAGGTTTTCATCTAAGTATGCCTTGAGGGCAACCAGTTCCACTTCAGATAGGGGAAAAATCCGCCCAAATGGAACTTCGGCCCCCGGTAGGAGATCAATTGGGCAGTCGTACAAACAGTTCGAGTGGGGGACGTCAGCTCCCTTCTTGCTGAAGACGTCCAAGAATTCATGGTAGGGTGCAGGGACGACCAGGCGAGCTTCGTGATCGACGTCAGAGTCCAAGCTGAGTACGACTAAGGGGTATTCTGAGGGCTGAGGCTGCGGTAAGCAGTGGTGCAGACAGTAGGCTGAGGAAAAGGTCCCCTGTTGACCTGGTTATGGGCCCGGAGACAAGGAAGACCCAGGATGGCTGGATACAGAGGGGACGCAGTGACGTCCAGCGTCAGGAACTCGGCATGCCCTTCCTTGGCCTGGCTAAACACTAGAATGGTCTCCTGGGCTACCGTGCCTGATTTTATGGTGGACCCATGGGCTAGTCGAACGACCATAGGATGCTCCTTAGGTCGAAGGGGTACCTGGTGGTGCGCTGCGAAGGTGATGTCGATAAAACAGCCCCAGAGTCCTGGATGGCCTTCACCAGAACAGTCCCGCTGGGCAGCTGCAGGCTAACAGGGAGTACAAGATGAGCCTTGTCAATAGGCAAATACAGGAGTCCCTCCGAGCTACTGGTGGGCCGCTTGCCAGCCTCAGCGGGACAATCTTTCACCAGATGCCCGGGACCTCCACAATACAGACACAGGTTCTGAGCTATGTGTCTTTGGCGTTCCTCAGGGGTTAAAGACGAGCGACGGCTCGTTAGGCAGGGGTCCCAGGTGGTCTGGACTTGGGGTCCTGGACCTCCGCCAGGGTAAACGTTCTGGTCCAGTGGATCTCTCGGCCCTGCGTTTCCGCAGTCGGCGATCGATCTGGATGGCCAGATCGATCAGGGCGTCTAGGGTGTGTGGGACCCCGACGCGAGCCAGCTCGTCTTTGAGCGGCTCCGAGAGTCCTAACCGGAACTGATGACTGAGAGCCGCCCCATTCCAGGCAGTGTCGGCGCTCCATCGCCAGAATTCAGACACATACTTCTCTGCTGGCCGGTGGCCCTGTCGGAGCACGTGGAGGGCTGCCTCCGCTGTGGCTGCCTGGTGGGGATCTTCATACAATCGGGCCATCGCTTGGACCCAAGTTGGAGACCTCAGGTGCCTTTTGCTCCAGAAGGTGATAGGCCCAGGTTTGGGGTTCCTCTCGGAGAAGGGAGATCACGAACCCCACTTTGGTGGCTTCCAGCGAGAAAGTCCGGGGCTGAAGAGCAAAGTACAGTTCACAGGAATTGCGGAATGCCCAGAACTTCCTGTGGTCTCCTGCAAAACGCTTGGGCCTGGGCACCTCAGGCTCGTTAGGTAAGACCCCTACGGTACATGGGGCAGATTGGCCGGGACTGGCTGGAGCAGAGCTGGAAAGTTCCTGCAATCTCCCTTGCAGGTGATTGTATCCCTCCTGCAAGTTCTTAACAGCCTGGGTGAGGTCCGCAAGGTGTGCGCACAGCTCATCCACAGGAGAGGTCCCCTGTGCAGACTCAGGCATGGCTGTCCGTTACTGTCACGTACCTGGCGAATGAGTCTGACTTATGCAGGGGATCACCTCTCTTGCGGCCCTGGTTCGAGAACCCCTGGTAGTGTAGACAGGGAGCTCAGGAGCACGGGGGGGCACGAGGGCTGTACTGGACCACTTGATGATAGGTGCAAGTCCACTGGGCTCGTGCAAGTAGAAGAGTAGTGGTACAGTCCGGGTTGGCAGCAGGCTGGCTTATGCGGTACAAGAGGAGCAGGCAGGTGGGTAGTCGGGTGCAGGCAGGGTCGGCAACGTGCGGGCAGCAAATGTACAAGAGAGCTAGGCAGAAGAGTCGTCGTAGGCAGGCCGGGATCAGGGCAGGCAGATAGCAGCAAAGTCCAAAGGTAGCCGGGGTCACAGGAACACAGGAGGTCACTCAGAAGCAGACACAGGGGTCACAGGTGCAAGGCAGGCAAGCTCACAGGTCACTGGAACGCTGTAGAACAGACAGCACCTGCCTGCTGGTGCTGTCCTGCTTAAATGGCCGCCATTGGCGCCCTTAGCGCACGCGCATGGGAAGCCAAAAACGGCCAGGAGGACCGTTTTCCTAACACCCAGCCTGTCTGCAGGGAAACCTAGGCAGGGGGAGCTTCTAGTCCTCTGGTGCCGGTCACATGACCCAGCTCTCTCCCAGCCTGTCTGCAGGGGAACATAGGCAGGAGGAGCTTCTAGGCCTCTGCTGCCGGTCACATGACCCAGCTCTCTCCCACCCTGTCTGCAGGGAAACATAGGCAGGAGGAGCTTCTAGTCCTCTACTGCCTGTCACATGACCGAGCTCTCTCCCAGGCTGTCTGCAGGGAAACATAGGCAGGAGGAGCTTCTAGGCCTCTGCTGCCGGTCACATGACCCAACTCTTTCCCAGCCTGTTTGCAGGGAAACATAAGCAGGAGGAGCTTCTAGTCATCTGCTGGTCACATGTTCAAAACAAAAACAGTCTTTGGAATACAGAGTACAAATAAACAATTAAGAGCAATAAACTGTTTTAAATTATCATACAAATGTATATTTGAAATAAAATCTTTATTATTTTTTTGGCAATAACATGGTGTGGGCAGATTTCTGCCAGCCACAGGCTGTGTCACGCCCCTTCCAGCCTGTGTCTTAGAATAAGAGGGAGGTGAAGCCTCCATCAATCTACATTTAATATCCTGTACCCCATTGTGTTTAGCTGGTTAGTGGGCATGGAGGAAGGAGGGAGTGGCCTGTCATTGTGTATACGCCCACATGTGTGACTCAATAGTCACATGGGCTGCTCAGATGTGATGGGGAGGAAATGCTCAGCATAGAAACTCATTGAAAACTGAGCATGTGCAGAGCTGCCAACACTGCTCTGCAAAATCCCTAGCTGCACTGGGGACATAGACAGGAGGGGGAGATAGAGAGCAGCAGCAGGATCAACCAGGTGTTTTGCAGAATACAGAAAAGGAATCCCATAGTGATGAGTGAGTATGACCAGCATGGAATACACCATTTATTCATTGTTTTTTATGATGGGGGGTTTAGTGACACCTTAAGCAATATAGTAAAGAGTTTAAAAATAAATCGGGTTATGTTATTATAAAATAAGATAAAGTGATCGTTAGAGATGTTGACACCTGTTCCATTGACATCTGACCCCCTCAATAGGTAGAGATTTCCCCTCACTTCCTGTTGCATCTGTGGGACAGGAAGTAAAAAAGAAATCGCCTCAACCAAGCATGTTTTGGGTGTACATCTCTTTCTTTAACCCTTTCAGATCGGCGCTATAGCCGAAGTGCAGCTCCAGCGCGGATCTGAATTTCCGGGTGGACGTCCTGCCCTTGTGCGCGCTCCTGGCGCCGTACGCTGCGCCGGCATGCCCGCGGGTCGGGCAGACTCTATGTCCCCCCGAGACCCGCCAATCACCTGTAGCAGCTGCAGAACGGGCAACCGCCGATGTAAACACGGCGGTTGTCCGTTCTGTGAAGGGGACATGACAGATCTACTGATCCCTGTCACTGGGATCAGTTAGATCTGTTCTGTCCCGACCAGCCCCGCCCCCCCATACAGTTAGAACACAATGAGGGAACACACGTAACCCCTTCACTGGCCCCTGCAGGTTAACCCCATTCACTGACAATGACATTTATACAGTAATCAGTGGACATTTAAATTTCTGATCGCTGTATAAATGTCATTGGTCCCAAAAAAAAGTGTCCGACATGTCCGCCGCAATATTGCAGTCCCGATAAAAAATCGCAGATCGCCGCCATTACTAGTAGATAAAAATAAATAAATAATAAAAACGGCATAAATCAATTCCCATAGTTTGTAGACGCGATAACTTTTGCGCAAACCAATGAACGCCGATTGCGATTTTTTTTTTTTTTGTTCTTTACCAAAACTGATGAATAATTTTTTTTTTTATTATCTTTTTTGGATTTGTATTTTAGCAAAAAGTAAAAAATATTGTTCTTTTTTCAAAATCGTCGCTCTTTTTTTGTTTATAGCGGCGATCAGAAATGACGCAGAGGGGATCAAATACCACCAAAAGAAAGCCCTATTTGTGGGAAAAAAATAATACAAAATCTGTTTGGGTACAACGCTGCACGACCGCACAATTGTCATTCAAAATGTGACAGCGCTGAAAGCCAAAAATTGGTCTGGGCAGGAGGGTGCCCGGTAAGCAAGGGGTTAAAGAAGAACTCCAAGAAGGGGTATTTATGTTTAAGCTGTCCCCTAACAAATCTCACTTTAATTAGAGGGAAACTCCAAACCCCATGTGCAGGGCCGCCATCAGGGGGGGTACAGGCAGTACTGCTGTAAGGGGCCCCAGTGTCTCAAGGGGCCCTTACAATAAAGACTTTAGAAGTCTTTAACATTGGCGTCTATGGGAGGGGGACACCAGGTTTGTGGACACCGTTCTCCCGAACCATAGCCAATAAAAATACCACACTTGGGTCACATGGAGAGGGTACCCAGGACAAAAACTGGTCCAAGTTTGGGACCTCCAGCACCTATGATTCAGCTTTACCGGGTCTGAAAAATGACCAATCATTGACCAGCAATTGTCAGGTGAATTTCGGACTTAACATTGGAGTCTATAAGAGGGGGGCACCCGGTTTGGGGACACTGCTCTCCCGAACCATAGCCGATAAAAATACCAAACTTGGGTCACATGGAGAAGGCCCCCCTGGACCACAATTGGTACAAGATTGGGACCTTCAGCACCTATGGTTCGGCCATAACCGGGTCCCCAAATTGACCGGCAATTGTTGGGTGAATTTTGAACTTAACATTGAAGACACCCGGTTTGAGGACACCATTCTCCCGAACCATAGCCGATAAAAATAACAAACTGGGGTCATATAGAGAGAGCTCCTTGGGCAACAATTGGTCCAAGTTTGGGACCTCCGGCACCTACGGTTCGGCCGTATCGTGTCCCCAAAGTGACCAGTCATTGACCGGCAATTGTCGGGTGAATTTCGTAATTCTGTGTAATTAATGTGTTTGGGTTTATAGGGATGAGGTGGCAACTCTAAGGGCCGGTGCACACTGCAGCGGGGCGGAGCGGCGCGACTTTGCGGCCCGTTCACATCTAGGCGAATTGTCAGGCGACATGGATGCCCTTATAGAAAAGTATGGATAACCACACCCTGGAGTTTGAAGGAATTCGTAGTATTTATTGAAGAATAAAATCCATCAAAGAATCTTGTTCAGACACAGGTACAGATGTGGCAACAATAGACTGACATGTTTCATGAAATCACATCCGCTTACTCATAATCTGTAGAACACGGATCCCTGGAAAGATTATAAAACCAAATAAAGAGCTGCAGAGACTTGTTGTTCTAATTGTGCTCATTAATCCTTGCCATGCGATACCCACTCCAAAGAAAACCCTTGCCATGCGATACCCACTCCAAAGGAAAAAACCCTTACCATGCCATACCCACTCCAAAGAAAACCCTAACCATGCGATACCCACTCCAAAGAAAACCCTTGCCATGCCATACCCGCTCCAAAGAAAACCCTTACCATGCCATACCTGCTCCAAAGAAAACCCTTACCATGCGATACCCACTCCAAAGAAAACCCTTACCATGCGTTACCCACTCCAAAGAAAACCCTTACCATGCGATACCCACTCCAAAGAAAACCCTTACCATGCGATACCCACTCCAAAGAAAACCCTTACCATGCGATACCCACTCCAAAGAAAACCCTAACCATGCGATACCCACTCCAAAGAAAACCCTAACCATGCGATACCCACTCCAAAGAAAACCCTAACCATGCGATACCCACTCCAAAGAAAACCCTTACCATGCGTTACCCACTCCAAAGAAAACCCTTACCATGCGATACCCACTCCAAAGAAAACCCTTACCATGCGATACCCACTCCAAAGAAAACCCTTATCACGCCATACTCGCTCCAAAGAAAACCCTTGCCATGCCATACCCGCTCCAGAGAAAACCATTGCCATGCGATACCCGCTCCAGAGAAAACCCTTGCCATGCGATACCCGCTCCAAAGAAAACCCTTGCCATGCGATACCCACTCCAAAGAAAACCCTTACCATGCCTTACCCGCTCCAAAGAAAACCCTTGCCATGCGATACCCGCTCCAAAGAAAACCCTTGCCATGCGATACCCACTCCAAAGGAAAAAACCCTTACCATGCCATACCCGCTCCAAAGAAAACCCTTACCATGCCATACCTGCTCCAAAGAAAACCCTTACCATGCCATACCCGCTCCAAAGAAAACCCTTACCATGCCATACCCGCTCCAAAGAAAACCCTTACCATGCCATACCCGCTTCAAAGAAAACCCTTACCAAGCCATACCTGCTCCAAAGAAAACCCTTACCAAGCCATACCTGCTCCAAAGAAAACCCTTACCATGCGATACCTGCTCCAAAGCAAAAAGTGGGGACAAATTCCGCATGGCAAAAAAACACATAAAAGCATGATAAAATAAAATTATATATGTATACAAGATCCATATATATGTAAAAAAGGTGTGTGTGAATGAGTCCGGTGCATGCCGACTCAACTGGTATGAGGCACGCACCTGAACTCAAAATACATGGACAAGAGAGACATAATGACATTTTTGATCCTGCCAATGCACAAGGCGAACAATCTAAAAAGGAGAGAGATTTAGAGATACCAGTATATGAAAAAACGATTAAAAAAATCAAGTAGAACGTTAATAAAAATGAGCCTTCCCTCCCCACCTCCATCAATGAGCCTTCCTTCCCCGCCTTCCCTCCCCCCACCTCCATCAATGAGCCTTTCCTCCCCTCCTCCATCAATGAGCCTTCCCTCCCCCCACCTCCATCAATGAGCCCTCCCCTCCTTTCCGAG
>BLSH010129954.1:87487-104440 GCA_018402905.1 Glandirana rugosa | reverse complement strand
TGTATGTCACCCTGGTTCCGTCCCACTGATGCAAGGATGTATGTCACCCCTGCCTTGGTCCCACTGTATGTAGGAATGTAGTCACCCTGCCTTGGTTCCACTGTATGTAGGAATGTAGCCACCTTGCCTTGGCCCCACTGTATGTAGGGATGTAGCCACCCTTCCTTGGTCCCACTGTATGTAGGAATGTAGCCCCCCTGCCTTGGTCCCACTGTATGTAGGAACGTAGTCACCCTGCCTTGGTCCCACTGTATGTAGGAACGTAGTCACCCTGCCTTGGTCCCACTGTATGTAGGAACGTAGCACCCTGCCTTGGTCCCACTGTATGTAGGAATGTAGCCACCCTGCCTTGGTTCCACTGTATGCAGGAATGTAGCCACCCTGCCTTGGTTCCACTGTATGTAGGAATGTAGCCACCCTGCCTTGGTTCCACTGTATGTAGGAATGTAGCCACCCTGCATTGGTTCCACTGTATGTAGGAACATAGCAACCCTGCCTTGGTCTCACTGTATGTAGGAATGTAGCCACCTTGCCTTGGTCCCCCTGTATGTAGGGATGTAGCCACCCTTCCTTGGCCCCACTGTATGTAGGAACGTAGCCACCCGGCATTGGTCCCACTCTATGTAGGAATGTAGCCCCCCTGCATTGGCCCCACTGTATGTAGGAATGTAGCCCCCTGCCTTGGTCCCACTGTATGTAGGAATGTAGCCCCCCTGCCTTGGTCCCACTGTATGTAGGAATGTAGCCCCCTGCCTTGGTCCCACTGTATGTAGGAATGTAGCCACCCTGCCTTGCTTGTTCCCAAGGTGGACTATGGGATGTGTGGTGTACATTGAGCAGTGCACATGACTACAACTGCACATTCCAAACTCACTGAAGTGAGGGGGAGAAGGAGAGGTTCCAGGGCTGATGGAGGACATTACAAGGGGGCAGAATAACACAGTCAGGGCTCTTTCAGAAGGGGGCAGTAAAAACAGGGAGCTGAGGTTTTATGGCCGCCCACCCAGATTGTAACAATACAGCTGTCTGTACCACACAGGAAACGCTCTGTCTGGGGTTCCTAATGATGCACTTTAAAGTACCATTTTTTGGTTTTAGTTCCGAAATATAAAAGTAATGCAATTTGTGTAAATGGTGCCATAGGCCTTCTGATTGGTCGCGGTTTCCTAAATATTTACAGAAGACATCGTTTATCCCGCCAAAATCTTCTTCATGGAAAACGGCTCCAATTTAATGGCAGGAATGTCACTGAGCCGAGCACAATGGGCGCCGTGCCCCTCCGCAATGAGCGGATTCTTTACATTCCCTCCAATTACCCCCATCGGGGTTCAGATTATGGAAAGGGCGGGAATGTAGTCAGCTGTACCCCAGAGCCCGCGAGAGGCTGGCACTGATCTACAACTTCTATTAAACCCAAAATCTATTTCTCAGTAAGCGTGCCATCATGATAAGATGGATGAAATCGTTATTTTACACCTGAGAGCAACAAAAATACAACAAGAAATGTACCGGAGACGCCCTCCAAGTATAACGACCCAACGAACCCCGAGCAAAACTACATTCAGATCCTAGAGCCAATGGCCGGCTCCGTATACTCAAAATAAATACATTATTGTCACAATGTATACATTGTATATACTGTATATATATTAATAATAGAATGTATACATTGTATATACTGTATATGTATTAATAATAGAATGTATACATTGTATATACTGTATATATAGTAATAATAGAATGTATACATTGTATATACTGTATATGTATTAATAATAGAATGTATACATTATATATACTGTATATATATTAATAATAGAATGTATACATTGTATATACTGTATATATATTAATAATAGAATGTATACATTGTATATACTGTATATATATTAATAATAGAATGTATACATTGTATATACTGTATATGTATTAATAATGGAATGTATACATTGTATATACTGTATATGTATTAATAATAGAATGTATACATTGTATATACTGTATATGTATTAATAATAGAATGTATACATTATATATACTGTATATGTATTAATAATGGAATGTATACATTGTATATACTGTATATGTATTAATAATAGAATGTATACATTGTATATACTGAATATGTATTACTAATAGAATGTATACATTGTATATACTGTATATGTATTAATAATAGAATGTATACATTGTATATACTGTATAAGTATTAATAATGGAATGTATACATTGTATATACTGTATATGTATTAATAATAGAATGTATACATTGTATATACTGTATATGTATTAATAATAGAATGTATACATTGTATATACTGTATATATATTAATAATAGAATGTATACATTATATATACTGTATATGTATTAATAATAGAATGTATACATTGTATATACTGTATATGTATTAATAATGGAATGTATACATTGTATATACTGTATATGTATTAATAATAGAATGTATACATTGTATATACTGTATATGTATTAATAATAGAATGTATACATTGTATATACTGTATAAGTATTAATAATAGAATGTATACATTATATATACTGTATAAGTATTAATAATAGAATGTATACATTGTATATACTGTATATGTATTAATAATGGAATGTATACATTGTATATACTGTATATGTATTAATAATAGAATGTATACAATGTATATACTGTATATGTATTAATAATAGAATGTATACATTGTATATACTGTATAAGTATTAATAATAGAATGTATACATTGTATATACTGTATATGCATTAATAGAATGTATACATTGTATATACTGTATATATATTAATAATAGAATGTATACATTGTATATACTGTATATGTATTAATAATAGAATGTATACATTGTATATACTGTATATGTATTAATAATGGAATGTATACATTGTATATACTGTATAAGTATTAATAATAGAATGTATACATTGTATATACTGTATATGCATTAATAATAGAATGTATACATTGTATATACTGTATATATTAATAATAGAATGTATACATTGTATATACTGTATAAGTATTAATAATAGAATGTATACATTGTATATACTGTATATGTATTAATAATAGAATGTATACATTGTATATACTGTATATATTAATAATAGAATGTATACATTGTATATACTGTATATGCATTAATAATAGAATGTATACATTGTATATACTGTATATATTAATAATAGAATGTATACATTGTATATACTGTATATGTATTAATAATAGAATGTATACATTGTATATACTGTATATATTAATAATAGAATGTATACATTGTATATACTGTATATGTATTAATAATGGAATGTATACATTGTATATACTGTATATGTATTAATAATGGAATGTATACATTGTATATACTGTATATGTATTAATAATAGAATGTATACATTGTATATACTGTATATGTATTAATAATGGAATGTATACATTGTATATACTGTATAAGTATTAATAATAGAATGTATACATTGTATATACTGTATAAGTATTAATAATGGAATGTATACATTGTATATACTGTATATGTATTAATAATGGAATGTATACATTGTATATACTGTATATGTATTAATAATGGAATGTATACATTGTATATAATAGAATGTATACATTGTATATACTGTATATGTATTAATAATAGAATGTATACATTGTATATACTGTATATATATTAATAATAGAATGTATACATTGTATATACTGTATAAGTATTAATAATAGAATGTATACATTGTATATACTGTATAAGTATTAATAATAGAATGTATACATTGTATATACTGTATATGCATTAATAATAGAATGTATACATTGTATATACTGTATATATATTAATAATAGAATGTATACATTGTATATACTGTATAAGTATTAATAATGGAATGTATACATTGTATATACTGTATATGTATTAATAATAGAATGTATACATTATATATACTGTATAAGTATTAATAATAGAATGTATACATTGTATATACTGTATATGTATTAATAATAGAATGTATACATTGTATATACTGTATATGCATTAATAATAGAATGTATACATTGTATATACTGTATATATATTAATAATGGAATGTATACATTGTATATACTGTATATATATTAATAATAGAATGTATACATTGTATATACTGTATATGCATTAATAATAGAATGTATACATTGTATATACTGTATATGTATTAATAATAGAATGTATACATTGTATATACTGTATAAGTATTAATAATGGAATGTATACATTGTATATACTGTATATGTATTAATAATAGAATGTATACATTATATATACTGTATATGTATTAATTAATATTCGCTATTGTCTCCCTGATTCTCCTCCTGGCAAATCAGGAAGTGGGTCCCGAGACCCGTCACCCGATTGGCCGAGAGGAGAAGTGATCCTATTGGTCGCCAAGGAGGAGGAGACGCAGAGGAAGCCGGCATGAAGCACCAAAAGGAAGCGCTGCCCACGACCTAGATGGGGTTAGTGCGGGGCTGGTGACCGATGGGGGGCTGGGGGGGTGCCTGTGACATGACGGGGGGGGGGTGTCGTCGGGTGGATTGTTTGCCACCCCCAAAAAATATACCACCAGCCACCACTGCACTACAGCATAAGCTGCCAATAATTTATGGCCGGGACCTGCTGATTGGCTGAACAAATGACAAACAACACAGAACTCTACAGACAGCAGAAAAGTTCAGTTTTTTTTTTCCCCTGCAAAGGGAGTAAAACCAGACACATCGCTTAGTAAAAGCAGCGCACATTACACATTGTTAGCCACAGTTAACCCCTTGGTCGCCCCTAAATGTTAACCCCTTCCCAGCCAGTGTCATTAGTACAGTGACAGTGTGTAGTATTAGCACTGATCACTGTATTAGTGTCACTGGTGATGTCAGTTCCCACTCAGTGTCAGTTAGTGTCAGATTGTCCACCGCACTATCGCAGTCCCACTTTAAGTCGCTGATCACCGCCATTACTAGTATAAAACAAAAATATCCAGTATATTTCCCATCTCTTTAGACACTATAACTTTCACACACTTACTGGGATTTTTTTTTCTTTTACCAAAGACATGTAGCAGAATACATATTGGCCTAAATTTATGAAGAAATTCGATTTTTCACATTTTTATATTGTATGTGTTGTATAGCAGTAATATTGGGGGTTTTTTTTTTCAAAATGTTGGGTATTTTTTTTGTTTATATTGCAAAAAATAAAAACCCCAGAGGTGATAAAATACCAGCAAAAGAAGCTCTATTTGTGCGGAAAAAAATGATATAAATGTCATTTGGGTACAATGTCACATGACCGCGCTATTACCAGTTAAAATAGCGCAGTGCTGAATAGCAACAAAATGGCCTGGTCATGGGGGGGGGGGTACCTTCCAGAGGTGAAGTTTTAAAGAAGAAGAATATCCAGGTATGAATATTTTATACAAAGTTACATTTGTATCAGTTTGGACCAATATACCTCTGTATATCCACTTACCAACCGGGGCCCTTTTTTACATTTGTTGGTTACAAGTTCACGCGGTATTTGCGCAGCGGTCTTTCAATCGCGATTTTTTGAAAAAATTAAAAAAATAAGACAACAGTAAAGTTAGCCCAATTTTTTTGTATATTGTGAAAGAGAAGGTTACGCCGAGTAAATGTATACCATACATGTTACGGTTGAAAATTGCGTGCACTCGCGGAATGGCGACAAAGTCCGGTACTTAAAACATCCCTTGTGATAGTAATAGATGGTGACAGGTACTCTTTATGGAAGGATAGGGGGTCTAAAAGACCCCCCATGCCTCCTTTGCACTTCACAATATTCAGATAACGAAAAACGGCGATTTTGAATACTGTCATTTTTTTAAAACCGGCGCCGTTGGACGCTGAGTAAACCGGAAGTGGCGTTATGACATCACTTTCCGGAATTTGCAGAAGGAGACCCGATCGGAGCCGATTCCAGCTTCTATCAGGTCTCCTCTTAGCCGGCGGACGCGCCAGATCGTAGCTCCGGTCTCCCAGTGGGACAGGAGGCCGGAGAAGAGCGGTGGAAGGCCTCCCCCGGGGATAACGATCGATTGGCTCCCGAGCCAGATCGGCCCTTATCACCGGATAGCCAACCATCCGCTCTAAATAACGGTACCGAGGTATAGCCTGCAGCTGCTCTGCACTATTCTGTGCTCCAACTTCTGGACCTTTCGGCTGCCTTTGATACAGTTGGCCACCACCTCCTCCTCAAAAAACTCTACTCCCTCGGTCTCCGTGCTCTTCGGTGGCTCTCGTCCTACCAATCCCATCGCACCTTCAGTGTCACTTCTAATTCTACTTCCTCCTCTCCTCTTCCTTTCTCTGTCGGGGTCCCCCAAGGTTCTGCTCTTGGACCTCTCTTATTTTCAATCTACACTTCTTTCCTGGGCCGGCTGATTGCCTCCCATGGCTTTCAATATCATTTCTACGCTGACGATACTCAAATCTACCGCTCCACCCCTCAACTCACTCCATCAGTCTCCTCACTAACTTACTAACAGACATATCTGAATGGAGGTCACACCACTTCCTCAAACTCAACTTGTCCAAAACCCAACTCATAATATTTCCTCCTCCACGTGCCGTCTCCCCCGACTTCTCTGTCAAGAGCAATGGCACAACCATCCACCCGTCCCTAGATGTCAGGGTGCTTGGTGTTATCCTGGATTCTGAACTCTCCTTTTGGCCCCACATCCAATCACTTTCCAAGGCTTGCCGCCTCAATCTCCGCAACATCTCTAAAATACGTCCCTTCCTAACCAATGAAACCACAAAGCTCCTGAATCACTCCCTGGTCATCTCTCGCCTCGACTACTGCAACTCCCTCCTCATTGGTCTACCTTTAAATTGACTGCCCCCCCTCCAGTCCATCATGAATGCCGCTGCCAGACTCATCCACCTTACAAACTGCTCAGCGTCTGCCACCCCTCTCTGCCATTCCCTCCATTGGCTGCCACTCGCCCAACGAATTCAATTCAAAATACTAACAATCAGCTACAAAGCCACCCACAGCTCTGCCCCCAGCTACATCACCAGCCTGGTCTCATTTGAAGAGGAAATAATGTTTTCCAGGGCTGTGATCTCTGATACTCACAATCTCCATAATTAGGATGGAGATACGATTATCATCCAACATCTGCCAATTAGTCAGATAAGTGGAGGTGTCCCTGGCTATCTGTACATTGTACTGTATTTGGTGGCAGCTGAGACCCCTGGGGCTATATATGACATTAGTGACAGGTGACACCCTCTGGGGCTGTATATGACATTAGTGACAGGTGACACCCTCTGGGGCTGTATATGACATTAGTGGCAGGTGACACCCTCTGGGGCTGTATATGACATTAGTGACAGGTGACACCCTCTGGGGCTATATATGACATTAGTGGCAGGTGACACCCTCTGGGGCTGTATATGACATTAGTGGGAGGTGACACCCTCTGGGGCTGTATATGACATTAGTGACAGGTGACACCCTCTGGGGCTGTATATGACATTAGTGACAGGTGACACCCTCTGGGGCTGTATATGACATTAGTGACAGGTGACACCCTCTGGGGCTATATATGACATTAGTGGCAGGTGACACCCTCTGGGGCTGTATATGACATTAGTGACAGGTGACACCCTCTGGGGCTGTATATGACATTAGTGACAGGTGACACCCTCTGGGGCTGTATATGACATTAGTGGCAGGTGAGAACCCCTTCAGCAGTATAAGGTGGCAGGAGACATGTATACACCACAATGACCTCATCCCAGGACCAGACTGAGCTCATTAACTGGCTGCCCAGCATTGCTTAGGCTGGGTTCTCTGGAGCAGTGCTCAGAGAGAGTTAAGGACTGAGCATTGGGACACAAGGCAGCAAAGTTCAAGGGGCTAACACACAGTTGAAACTGCACATCTGCAGGAAGTCTCCCATGGCTATGGCTAGCTGGCAGAGTACTTAACCAGGGGAAGCCCCTTTGGTGGGGAAAACCAAGGTGGAAATTTGAACCTACAACTTCAGGAGGTCCACCTATGGTTAGCAGAGTACCCAATCTCCATGCTATGGCTTCATCACCATCAACAAGGCTCCCATCCTTAAAGGTTCTATTGCCAAAGAGACTGATGAGAAAACTCATGAATCAGACTAGGCAGGTGGGTGGCATTTGTTCCAATGGGTTGGTGGTTTAGGCAGAATGATTGCCTCTCTCAGACTCCTTTACACTCACGTTTAAATCCCAGATCCAGCTTGTTACATCTTAATTTCTTTTCATTGAATTTGAATATGAAAATAGTCACCTCAATGAATTATATATGAAAGATTACATTGCATGAATGAATTATATGAAAGATTCTCACATACTATGTATGCTTACAAACATAATCTGACCAATACACCCAGGAATGTTGGTGATGTCAATGCTAAAAGGGAATCAAGGATCGGATTTGAATATGGCCCAACCCCTCCGTGAAGCCTCTAGGTAGCCATAGTGCCTACCTATCAAGATGGAAGACTCACCAGCTGCTTCAAGCCAAATGCTATCTTTTGTAGGATCTGCTACCAGAATAATATAAATATAATTGTAAATAATTTGAGCGCACACATGATGGAGCATTACCTCCATATAGCTTGACGATGACCCTGGTTTGATCCAGAACTTCATGAGATGTTTGTCATCTAATATGGTCTTGAAAACTTTAAGAAGAGAACAAGGTACCCCAACTGTAGGCGATGCAGCCATAGCATGCAGGTTAAGTACTCTGACAGCCGGCATATCCATGGGAGACTTCCTGAAGACGTGGGTTTGTATCCCCATGTTGGCGCCTTGAACAAGTTCTCAACTCCCTTTGAGCTTTGTTCCAGAGAAGCAACCATTCACCAACCCATTGGAAAAAAAACACGGTACCCTATCTGAATTTTCTCATTATTCACTTTGGCAAGAAAACTTTAAGAAGAGAACAAGTTACCCCAACTCTAGGCGATGCAGCCATAGCATGCAGGTTAAGTACTCTGACAGCCAGCATATCCATGGGAGACTTCCTGGAGCTATGGGTTCGAATCTCCATGTTGGCGCCTTGAACAAGTCCTCAACTCCCTTTGAGCATTGTTCCAGATAGTCAACCATTGGAAAAAAAACCATTGTACCTTGTCTGAGGGTTTTCATTATTCACGTTGTCAATGAAAACTTTAAGATGAGAACAAGTCAGTATAACTCTAGGTGATGCAGCTGCAGCATGCATGTTAAGTGCTCTGACAGCCGGTATAGCACTGGGCGACTTCCTGAAGATGTGGGTTCAAATCCCCATGTTGGCGCCTTGAACAAGTTCTCAACTCCCTTTGAGCATTGTTCCAGAGAAGCAACCATTCACCAACCCATTGGAAAAACTGGTGTACCCTATCTGAATTTTCTCATTATTCACTTTGGCAAGAAAACTTTAAGAAGAGAACAAGTTACCCCAACTCTAGGCGATGCAGCCATAGCATGCAGGTTAAGTACTCTGACAGCCAGCATGTGCATGGGAGACTTCCTGAAGATGTGAGTTTGAATCTCCATGTTGGCGCCTTGAACAAGTCTTCAACTCCCTTTGAGCATTGTTCCAGATAGTCAACCATTGGAAAAAAAACCATTGTACCTTGTCTGAGGGTTTTCATTATTCACGTTGTCAATGAAAACTTTAAGATGAGAACAAGTCAGTATAACTCTAGGTGATGCAGCTGTAGCATGCATGTTAAGTGCTCTGACAGCCGGTATAGCACTGGGCGACTTCCTGAAGATGTGGGTTCAAATCCCCATGTTGGCGCCTTGAACAAGTTCTCAACTCCCTTTGAGCATTGTTCTAGAGAAGCAACCATTCACCAACCCATTGGAAAAACCAGTGTACCCTATCTGAATTTTCTCATTATTCACTTTGGCAAGAAAACTTTAAGAAGAGAACAAGTTACCCCTACTCTAGGAGATGCAGCCATAGCATGCAGGTTAAGTACTCTGACAGCCAGCATATCCATGGGAGACTTCCTGAAGCTGTGGGTTTGTATCCCCATGTTGGCGCCTTGAACAAGTCCTCAACTCACTGTGAGCATTGCTCTAGAGAAGTGACCATTCACCAACCCATTGGAAAAACCGGTGTACCCTATATGAATTTTCTCATTATTCACTGTGGCAATGAAAACTTTAAGAAGAGAACAAGTTACACCAATTCTAGGAGATGCAGCCATAGCATGCAGGTTAAGTACTCTGACAGCCAGCATGTGCATGGGAGACTTCCTGAAGCTGTGGGTTCGAATCTCCATGTTGGCGCCTTGAACAAGTCCTCAACTCCCCTTGAGCATTGTTCCAGATAGTCAACCATTGGAAAAAAAACCACTGTACCTTGTCTGAAGGTTTTCATTATTCACGTTGTCAATGAAAACTTTAAGATGAGAACAAGTCAGCATAGCTCTAGGTGATGCAGCTGTAGCATGCATGTTAAGTGCTCTGACAGCCGGTATAGCACTGGGAGACTTCCTGAAGATGTGGGTTCGAATCCCCATGTTGGCGCCTTGAACAAGTCCTCAACTCCCTTTGAGAGAGGCAACCATTCACCAAGCCATTGAAAACACCACTGTACCCTGTCTTGTATAGTATAAGTTTTCTCATTATTCACTTTGGCAATGAAAACTTTAAGATGGGAAAAAGTTTCTACATAAAAAGGTGATGCAGCCATAGCATGCAGGTTAAGTACTCTGACGGCCAGCGTAGCCATGGGAGACTTCCTGAAGAACGTGGGTTCGAATCCCCATGTTGGCTCTCACCAGCGAAGGGGCCACCTATACGCAGGTTAAGTACTCTGACGGCCAGAGTAGCCATGGGAGACTTCCTGAAGACGTGGGGTTTCAACCACACGTTGGCTCCTTGTGACCTTGGACAAGTCACTTTGTCGCCCTCGTGGTCCCAGCCTTCAGTCCTTAGATTGTAGGGCCTGCTTATACTTGTGTTGTTGCTGAGCATGCTCAGAATATAACTAAATGCTATATATAAAACCAAGCCACCCAATAGAAGCTGGGTGGCTGTTATATTTTCTATCAAAAGATTCTTACATTTGATCCCTCAACAAAGAACATTTGTTGCATCCTCAATGCAGGGTAGAGGAGCCCAAGCACATCTCAGGAGGGGCTCACCAGGACTCGAACCAGTGTCAGGCTCCATGGTACACAGAGGAAACGCTCCATAATCCATGAGCTTAACCTCCAAGCCAACCCTTCTGGTGATCACTAATGCTCTTTTTTTAATTTTATGTTGGGGAGATTTCTTTGGCAGCCCATCCTATAAGGGACAACGCTTGTCAATACTCATCCACAAGTCCTTGTAGCGTGCTGGTTAAGTATCCAGGCTGCGAAGTGCATGCTCTAGGGGTTTACATAGGTTCAAGTCCAGCCTCTGACCACAACCTAAATGTTTGGAAACTTAGATATCTTTATAAATTAACATGACAATCATTATAGTTTTATTTTTTTCATTTTCAGAAAAAAAATGAATTGTGGGTTCCAGAGAGGAGCAATGTCATGACCTGAAGGACACCTTATCTGTGAAACATGGCGGAGACAGTGTTCTGGCCGCCAATGGACCCGGGTCTCATGTTTATGGATATGACTTCTGACAGAACCAGCAGAATGATTCATGAGATGTAGAGGGCTACTGTGTATTATCAGCCCAGATCGGACCTAATCCTGCAGAACCGATGGGACGTCCCTTCATGTTCTGGCTGCCAATGGACCCGGGTCTCATGTTTATTGATGATATGACTTCTGACAGAACCAGCAGAATGATTCATGAGATGTAGAGAGCTACTGTGTATTGTCAGCCCAGATCGGACCTAATCCTGCAGAACCGATGGGACGTCCCTTCATGTTCTGGCTGCCAATGGACCCGGGTCTCATGTTTATCGATGATATGACTTCTGACAGAACCAGCAGAATGATTCATGAGATGTAGAGAGCTGCTGTGTATTATCAGCCCAGATCGGACCTAACCCTGCAGAACCGATGGGATGTCCCTTCGCAGGACAGAACACATTATACTGTGACTGCAACCCAAGAGCTGTTGAAGGCAACGAAGAAGTAGAATATTCTTCAGTGGCCGAGTCGGTCCCCTGACCCCCAACCCCAGCGAGTATTGTGAGTGCGCGTGCCGCCGGAGGCTCACTTGAGCGCTCACTGCATTCCGGGGGGGGCTAGGGAGCGGGTAGGGCGGACTTGATCTCCGCCGGCTACCTACGATGGTGCCCCCCCCCCCCCTGCAGTGAGAGAAGGGGGGGTCCGTGTAAGTAAACACGGATCTCTGTTCTGACAGAGGGGGAAGGGCTGTGATCACAGGCTCCCTGTATATGGGAGCCATGATCACTCCCCTCCCCCTGCGAGTCCAGCCCCCACACAGTTAGAATACACTGAGGGAACAGTTAACCCTTAGAGCGCCGCCTCCAGGTTAACCCCTTCACTGCCAACGGCATTTACACAGTAATCAGTGCATTTTCATAGCCTTGATCGCTGTATAAATGCCAATGGTCACACAAAAAGTGTCAAAATGGTCGGACATGTCCGCCGCAATATCGCAGTCCCGCTAAAAATCGCAGATCGCCGCCATAACTAGTAAAATAGTTTAAAAAACCCATAATTTAATTCTCACCACCCGTAAACGCAGCGACTCTTGCGCAAACCAATCAATAAACGCCAATTGCGATTTTTTTTTTTTTAACCAACAATATGAGGAATATAAATCGGCCAAAATGTATTATTTTTTTTGATTTGTATTTTAGCAAAAAGTAAGAAATATTTTTTTTTTTTTGCAAAATTGTCGCTCTATTTTTTTGTTTATAGCAGCGATCAGAAATGACGCAGAGGCAATGAAATACCACCAAAAGAAAGCTCTATTTGTGGGGAAAAAAGGACGCAAATTTAGTTTGGGTACAACGTCGCACGACCGCGCAATTGTCAGCTAAAGCCGAATCGCAAAAAGTGCCCCGGTCCTAAAGGGGAAAATTCTTCCAGGGCTGAAGTGTTTTTTTTTACTATCACCTTCGCCGGGCAAAGAGAAAATTCCCCTTACAACACGAACAGCCTGTTTACCTTTATGAGATAAAGTATTGATGACGATCGTTATATTATTCATCGTCTTGGATTGTCCAGCTCATTGGAAGTCGTTGACAATAGTGGACTGTGTGCGAAAAGAGCTGCAATTCCTAATCAGCTTATCAGTGGATTCTTTTTGTTACGCCACCGCGGCTTTTACCACGTGCGTCACATCGCGGGACATCATGCGAAATGACATATTCGTTCGACTCCGAGGTTTGGAATGGTTTTGGGATTATTAGATTGTAAGCTCTTCTGAGCAAGGGCCGTCTTGATCCTCTTGTATTTTCTTGTATTGCCTCCCTGTTAGCGCTGCATAAATCCTGTATAATAATAATAATAATTACTGCAAATTAAGATAACATTTGTATTGAGTTTTAGTGTACAGAGCCCTTTAACCCCTTCCCTACCACGCCGATTCTGACACTTCCCTTCTTTAGGCAAAAAACAACAACTTTTATTTGCTAGAAAATGACTTAGAACCCCAAATATTTTATTTCTATATATTTTTCTTAGCAGAGGCCCTATAGAATAAATTGATGGGTGTTGCAATTTTTTTATGTCACAAGGAAAAGATAGAGGCGGATTTTGCTAAACGTGACGCCACATCCCGAGGTAGGAATAGTACAAAAACCGAAAGGAAAGAAAAGGAATGGGACTTTAACCGCCGTCCCTAGAGATGCTCAAATAGGAAGACCCAATAGTGGATTTAGATAAAATCAATGCTTATTACAAAGCATGATAAGAAATCCATAACATGTGGAGATATATAGAGACATATGTAAAGTGCTGTGGTCATAACATGGGTAGATAGGACCTTAGATCCCAGTCACCGGGTCGGGGTTCCTTTATAAAGCAGTGCACAGATCACACAAGGTTGGCTACGCGTTTCGCCAACTGCTTCTTCAGGTGCTCCGTAGGTGTTGTGCACAGGCAGCCCATATATGTCTACAAAAGGAAGGAAGGTTTTGCAGTATAACCACTGACTGACTGAGCCTTACTCAAAGGAGTTGAAATGCTAGCCAAGGGGTATATCGATAGAGGGGTGTTCCCAATATGTCACCCTGCATGTCCTATATGTGCTCCCCTAGGGGTAGTGGACCGGAAGCCTATGTAGTGCCGCCGCCTCCGCCAGCCGCATTGCTCCCGGGCTCTGCGCATTATCCAGGTATAACCACTGCAAACCACTACCCTAAATAGTGCGCCAGCCACATTGCTCCCTGGCTCCGTGCATTATCCTAATATAACCACTGCAAACCACTACCCTATGTAGTGCCGATGCCGCCAGCCGCATTGCTCCCGGGCTCTGCGCATTATCCTGGTATAACCACTGCAAACCACTACCCTACATAGTGCCACCACCGCCGTGGCCAGCTGCATTGCTCCCGGGCACCGCGCATTATCCTGGTATAACCACTGCAAACCACTATCCTATGTAGTGCCGCCACTGTCCCCGCCAGCCGCATTGCTCCCGGGCACCGCGCATTATCCTGGTATAACCACTGCAAACCACTATCCTATGTAGTGCCGCCACTGTCCCCGCCAGCTGCATTGCTCCCGGGCACCGCGCATTATCCTGGTATAACCACTGCAAACCACTATCCTATGTAGTGCCGCCACTGTCCCCGCCAGCCGCATTGCTCCTGGGCTCCGCCCGTTATCCTGGTATAGCCACTGCAGACCACTACCCTATGTAGTGCCACCACTGTCGCCACCAGCCACAGTGCTCCCAGCTCCACACATTATCCTGGTATAACCACTGCAAACCACTACCCTATGTAGTGCCAGTGCCGCCGCCAGCCGCATTGCTCCCAGGCTCCACCCATTATCCCGGTATAACCACTGCAAACCACTACCCTATGTAGTGCTGCCACTGTCACCGCTAGCCACATTGCTTCCGGACTTCACCCATTATCCCAGTATAACCACTGAAAACCAGTACCCTACACAGTGCCGCCACCGTTGCTGCCAGCCGCATTGCTCCCTGGCTCCGCGCATTATCCCAATATAACCACTGCAAATCACTACCCTATGTAATGCCGCCACTGTCCCCGCCAGCCGCATTGCTCCTGGGCTCCGCCCATTATCCTGGTATAACCACTGCAAACCACTACCCTATGTAGTGCCACCAGCCGCATTGCTCCCAGACTCCGCCCATCATCCTGGTATAACCACTGCAAACCACTACCCTATGTAGTGCCGCCAGCCGCATTGCTCCCAGACTCCACGCATTATCCTGGTAAAACCACTACCCTATGTAGTGCCAGTGCCGCCGCCAGCCGCATTGCTCCCAGGCTCCACCCATTATCCTGGTATAACCACTGCAAACCGAGGACAGCCATGGACGTTCCGCAGTCAGTAAGCGGTTAAAGGAAAATCTCTACAGAGAGAAATAGATGGAGATCTCCTAATCTGAATACCTATCTTGGGTCAGGCAAGTTCTATTTTGGGAGATCAGCCATGGTGGCTGCCATGCTTTCTCACAATATCTTTAGTTCTGAGATGAAGCCTGGCGGGGAAGGGTAGGGGTATTTTGGTTGATGTGGCATCAGCCCTATGTAATACCTTTGTGTACAGCAGAGCTCGGGGGGAGAGGGAAGAATCAGCACTAGGAGGCTGGCGCTGGAATGTGTAACAGGTGCTGGATTTCAGTTATCCATGGATCACGATCGAAGAAGATGAAAGAGTTTCTAATGGGGCTCAATGGCTCTGAGGACACATACAGGGCACCCCTATAAATTGGGGACCTCAAGTTTGGAAGCCATGCACACAAAGTCCAGACCAATGAGCTGAGAGAGCATAAACCTTTAATATTAGTGCTCATAACAATCCAACGCATTTTGAGGGATAAATGGTCTTGTTAAAGAATTGCAGGTGAGGACATCTTTCCATAGTTACATTGTTCCAGCTTGGACCAACTATGTATGCACCATACTTGTGGGATCATCTATAACAGGGGCGTCAAACTCTCAATGCTGGCCACATCAACATCCTGGGCGCCATCAAAGGGATGGTTGTATCTGTAAGGGCTTTTTTTTTTCTTCTTCTCAGAGAATGGTTGTAGGAACTCAACAGGCCCCCCCCCCCCCCTCTGCATTGAACAATGGATGTGGCCAAATTGCACTGATGATCGGGGAACCGACGGGGCGGCACTGATGACCTGGGGAACCGACGGGGCGGCACTGATGACCAGGGCACCGACGCGGCAGAACTAGAGTTGCCACCTCATCCCTTTAAAACTGAACACATGAATTACACAGGTTGTTCTGTGGCTGATTAAGGTGGTAATTAAACTCACTTGGTGCCTCATCTGCATTAAATCAGCCTCAGAACAACAACCTGTGTAATTCATATGTGTTCGGGTTTAAAGGGATGAGGTGGCAACCCTAGGCAGCACTGATGATCGGGGCACTGACGGGGCAGCACTGATGATCGGGGCACTGAGGGGGCCGTAATGATGATCGGGGCACGGACGGGGCGGCACTGATGATCGGGCACTGACGGGGCAGCACTGATGATCGGGGCACTGGCGGGGCGGCACGGATGATCGGGGCACTGACAGGACGGCACTGATGATCGGGGCACTGACGGGGCGGCACTGATGATCGGGCACTGACAGGGCGGCACTGATGATCGGGGCACTGACAGGGCCGCAATGATGATCGGGGCACTGACGGGGCCGCAATGATGATCGGGGCACTGACGGGGCCGCAATGATGATCGGGGCACTGACGGGGCCGCAATGATGATCGGGGCACTGACGGGGCCGCAATGATGATCGGGGCACTGACGGGGCCGCAA